>PVJA010001869.1:73174-117148 GCA_004027025.1 Myocastor coypus
AGGAGGAGGAGGAGGAGGAGGAGGAGGAGGAGGAGGAGGAGGAGGAGGAGGAGGAGGAGCAGCAGGACGTGTTTGGTTGTTACGGGATTTCACCACACAGCTCAACTCTGATCCTCCTGCTTTCTGCCTCTCCAGTACTGGGATTACAGACATGCACCACCATCCCAGGCTCTGGCTGGCTCAGCCCCCCTAGGTGTGGTACCGGCACAGCATGTGGCACCAGGGACTGAACCACAGTCTCCACGCTTTGCCTAAGCTGGTGCTTTAATCCACTGAGCTATCTTGCTGGCCCTAGGCTTTGAAATTTAGACCAAAACATACAGTGTGGTTTTCTGTCTTTTAAAACCTGATCACTGCGTAAAACCTTACTTTTGATTATGAGTTTAATGTTTCTTTATTGTCGACATCATCGTCATCGTGTCCACAGCCACCATTTTCAATAGAATCATGAACAAATACCCAACCGAGCCCTTCACTTTGCGTGGCATAATTTTAGTGTAGAGTCCCTATCATAAAGGACTCAAAGTACAATCCAATATTGGAAAGTGCATAAATAATTAAGGATGCACTTCCCGCCTTCAGATCTACTTCAGCAAACATCATTACAAAGGAATGTTCTTTTTAACCAGGTTATTTCTACCAAGGGCAGATGGCAACCCTGATTGAAGTCCGATGATGTGATTTGGCTGAGCCTTATGATGACCCTAATCACATTTGGTGGGATGACTGTGGTCTCTATCCCAGCATCAGCCATGTCCAAAACCAAATATTAAGTGTAATTTGCATTATCCAAGCTGGACAAGTGGGTTCAAGCCCAGAAAGTTCCAGACAAATGAATCTGAAATGAAAATTTCTCTATTTCTTTTGAGTTGGCCATGACGCATTTTTGTCTTATTCCCAAATCTCAAATACTGTCATTCTACTCCCCAGTGACCTCCAGCTACTTTAATTGACTCATGCCAAGGAGCCCGGCAGGGCCACACTGAGAGATAAGGAAAGCAGCAGGAAGGCAAGAGGAAGACAGAAGGATACAGAAGGGAAATCAGGGAGAATCACATCCCGTTTAAACAAAACAAAACAAAACAAAAAAAGAAATATATATATATATATATATATATATATATATATATATATATATATATATATTTCTCCAATTTTGGTTAGTCACTTCCTCTTGCTGAGTTCAAAACTCCTTTACTTTCTCTCTCTCTCTCTCTCTCTCTCTCTCTCTCTCTCTCTCTCTTCTCTCTCTCTCTCCCTCTCTCTCATAATGAATTAGAGAAACTGGGCATCAACTCAAATCTCACTCTAATTCTGCTGATGGGAAATTTGATATCAAATAAAAGATTCATTATAAGATAAACCTATAATAACAAACAGTGTGGAAGTACTGCATTTCTTCGTAATGAAATTTAATCTCTATAAGCATTTCCATCAGATTAATGAAATTTAAGATAAATGCAGAAGTTTGAAACACAGAGCAGTTTCACTTAAAAATTACAAGTGAATATTACACATTTGTACCAGACAGCGTTCATTTGATTTATCAACTGTATTACTTCTTCATATAAGGTAATAGTCATGTAGATTTTTTTTATGTTAAATAAATAGATAGTAGTGTAAAGTATCATATTTGGTACATATTAGCACATTTAGTTAAAAAGGAACAATAATAATTTAGTTTATACAAATAAGGAATGCAGCACTTTTCAGAAAACTAAAGAGTAATGAAAGCTTGAAAGGTAATTTTGTCATATACCATTTTACACTAAATGACATTGCACAAAATTGGTATTTTACAGAATATCTTTCAAACTTTCCTGAGACTTTTCTTTCTCTAATGTCCAACCAATTCTAGGTTATCGATAATGACAGACACCTAGAAGTTCCTTAATGCACATTTTTTTGACAGAGAAATGGCTCTCTAGATGCCCTAGAAGCCCAACAGAGGCAGACATGTTTAGAAAGAACTTACAATCACAGTTTGATAACATATGACATGGGAGCTATAGATCCCACATATTTTCTGCATTTTGTTTTACCTTAGTTTTTGTTTTGTGAGATTAAAACACTGCCATAGGAACTTGTAGTTTCACATATCCTATTTTTTATACAAATTTGAGGTTCATTCTTTCTGAGCTAGATACACAGTTATTTCATTTATTCAAGAGAGGAGCACTATGAAGTAACTGTTTTAAGCCATATTTTCCTTGTGAGAAAATGGATTTAATATCTGCTATGTATATAAATAAAATTTTTTACTTGTAGTTAGGAATTTAGTACTCTGATCAAATAAATAAATAAATCCGAACAACTAACATGAATTTCCAATCTCATTGTAAGTTCTAGGAATTGGTGCTTAAAAAATAATCTGACAGTGCTGGTGAGATAGCTAAGCAGGCTAAACCGCCTGCTTAGGAAAGCTTAGGCAACCACACGGACTGCGCTACAATTCCTGGCACCACATGGGGTGCTACCCCATCTCCAGGACAGGCTGAAGCAGCCATTAAAAAAAAAATTTTTTTTTGACAATTTTAAGTATGAAATAATGCAGTGGAGGCCGGGTAGTTAGCTCAGCAGTCTAAGCACATGACTGCCAAGTGTAAGGACCCATGTCCAGTCCCCGGTACTGCATGCCAGGCAGGCCACCAAAACCAATTTGGTAGCCCACGCCTGTAATCCCAGCACTGGAGGGGCTCAGATAGGAGGATCACCAGGAGCCTGAACTGCCTAGAGAGAGCTGGTACCAAATCAGTCAATCAATCAATCATTCAGTCAATCAATCTCAGAAAAAGAAAAAATGCAATGTGATGGAAATATAAAATATGTTGTAATAACAATTATAACCCATTAGCAGGCACACTCCTTCAACTCACTCCCCTTGGTTTTGGACCCATTTATCCGCTCACTGTTGCCACCTTCTGGACCAGTTTGGAAGTCTCCTTTTAAGAGTGTCTTTCTGGGCACCTGGGCCTTGCCTCAAAGGCCTCACTCTATTCAAATGTTTATTTCATGATCGTTTTAACTCTGGGGCGGAGCTTGAAGTCCTACAATGCGGGACCTGAGTGAAGGAACGCCAGCGCCAGCTTCCTGAGGCGGATGAGGACCCACGGGCGCTGGCTTTCTGAGCTTGTCTTCTCACCCAAGGGTGCTTGACAGATGCTGGCATGGTGGCTTTGATCACGCCTGGTGAAAGGACTCACGGAAAAGGACTTGTAGAGCTCTTCAGACCATGGCAAGAGTGACACAGAAGTGCATGCAAAGAGTGTCTCACTGGACTCCGTTACAGTAATCAGTTTTTTATGTAAATTTTCCCCATTTATTTTGATCATACTTCCCCTGCATAGATGAACGTTTCCAGTTGCGCCACCTATTCGTATGTGTCATTCCAAATAATCCAATAAATGAATAAGTAAGCAAGTGGGCTTTCAATCTTGTAAGGAGGATGGATAAATATCAGCAATAAGTGGGTCATGTAAGAATAAGTCCTAGAGGGGCGCAGGAACACGACAGACAACATTTCCAGGGAGGGGGTACGGTCTGAATGTGTTTCCTGTACAGGTCCGTCCTGTGCGTGGACGTCCGGATCCACAAGGAGAGGGCCATAGCAGGTGGAGCCATCGGCGATGATTCAGAAGAGAGCAGAGTCTCGCGAGGGACATTAGTGCCCAGGACAAAGGGTGCCATGACACTCTTGCCCTGTGCACCAGGAAAGGGCCCAGCTGGGACTCCCCAGCTGCAGGTCAGCAAGCAGGCCCTCATCAGCGTCCGTAGCACTGGCACACTAGCTGCCAGCGCTGTGCGGCGGAGAAACAAAATCCAATATTTTTAAAGAAATAATTTTTAAAGATGTTCTTCTAATTCAGTGGGATGCCAAAGAAAATCAACTTGTGTGGCTCTTTCCTTCTTCACCCTGGAACAGATTCTCTAACAGACCTTGCAATTGCTTTGAGATTCGAAAGGAAGGTCATCAATGTGAAACTATATTTATGTAGAGCTTTTAGGATTCACTGACTTCAAGATCCCATTTTCTTCCCTTTCTTGCCCTAGTATGACTTATGTATACATCACCTTTCCAATCAAAGTCTCCCAGAAGCTGAATCTATTTTATTACTTCAGTGTCTTTGCCACTGCTAAGAATTTTTAATTTGTCTTCTGGTAATTGTGCAAGCAGACTTACACTACAGAGTTTCTCTCTGTGTACATTAAGCCTCTATGTGTTGGGGAAAAATGCACAAAGATTTTTTTTTCTCTGCTACAATTTTGGTGGCAATTCTTTGAACAGTAACGGGAACTTCTACTGGAGAACCTCTTTCGGATACAGAGGTACTGAAGTGTATAATATTTCTTCACGATCCCTTGTAGAAACATATTCACAGGCAGCCATGATCCGCAAGTTTACCCTCATGGCAGTTTTGTAGCATATGTTTACTTGCGCCCTGCAAAGGACATATTAAGTTAAAGAACCTCTTTCAAATAATTCACCTTTTTAAGGACAGGGCATAGAAGAGAAAATGATTTTTTTTTTAATTTGAAGTATTTGCTTTTCTCTACTGCAGTGAGGGGTACAAAGTGGTCTTTAGCCCAGAGGCTTCTGGCTTTCGTGAGTGTAGTTGTTCTCAGGGGACAGCAGGTCGAGCAAGGTGAGCCCGTCCTCACAGGGAGAGGAAGTTGTACAAGGCAGACTGAAGCAGCACAAGGGCCTGCCGATGGGGAGACAGTGACTCAGGAATGGGACTAAGACATGGGGGCCTTACCTGCCTACAGGGGCGATGCTGAGACTCGTGGCCCCGCTGCCCCCGTGACTGTGCAGAGGAACAGTCCTGTGAGTTGCATGAGGAGAACAAATGGAACAAGAATGACAAAAAAAAATAATAATAATAATAATAATCGACCATAGTGTTGACCACAGAACATTTTTAAAAAGGTTGCAGAGATCCAGTGAGTATACATCTCCTGTGAAAGAGCAGGTATGTACTTGAGGGAGACATACAGAAGAGAAAGCCTGGAACCAAGCCTGAGCCTATGGGAAACACCAGGAAACACTCCTGAAATTCATAGCTTGCATTAGGCTACGCAATGTCAGCGTTATCAGAGGAAGACGTAACAGCGGTCAGATTTGCGCCTCAGATGTTTAATAAATGAGGAAAAGTATATATTAATAGTTCCAAAAATTAATGTTAATTATAGCTGTATAATTTAAGATTTTTGAATTTAAGTGCATGATACAAGTATATATACAGCAGTATAGAAGTTGATTTTTCTTTCGTATAATTATAAATTATATTGTGCAAAGATGGATAAAATCTCATTTAGATAACAGGTCATTATAAAGAATGAAGAAATGCCAATGTGATCATTTTACTTTCGTCTTTTCTAGCACACAATTTTATGTATCAGTGCATTCTATGTTCTCTTCCGCCATTCCATTTTTCATCAGTATCTATGAGCAGCTCTAGAATATGTCCTCAACGCCGCATGTGCACGCATTTTCTTCAGTCTTTTCACTCAAACTTCATCCTCATAATTACATGCATGCATTAGCAAATTTTATTATTGCTATGGTAGCTTAAAGAATTTATGTAGAGGATAACTATAGAACGTGGACTTCTTCTTTGCTTTTTCTTATACTTTTAGTAAGTCTGCATGGTCTCACTCCGCAGTTTGGACTCCTAGTGATACGCCTGGGATCTGCCTCGCAAAGAATTGCAGTAACAGCTGCGCACCACCACAACCAGTCTTAATGGCCGTCTCAGTGCACCCCAGCGGTTGGGCTAGCAGGGCAGGTAGGCCAGCGCCAGGCCTGTCTAAGCAAGCACTTTAATCTGCTGAGCTAATCGGCCCATGCTTAGAACACTGACTTCTAATCCTTACATCACTTAAAAGCCCTCAAACTAAAACCTCTCCTTTGACTGTTTTGTTAAAGAAGGGCATCAGGGACAAGATTTTCAACAGCAAAGAGTCTAGATCAAATTCAGACTTGACGAAAGAAATTCGAAAGGAGCATTAACGTGGAAAATTAGTATAAATCACCATGATGTCAACCAAACTATTTAGATGGCGCGAATCATGTACAAGTGAGACAGATCAAATTAAGGATCCTCCAATCACTGATTTAGGGAGAATATGTAAACTCCTAAGCAGATCAACAACATTAAGGCCAAAATTAGACTGTTTACTCAAAATTTACCCAAGGAATTAGTTTATTAAAATATATGAGCAAAATGTCATAAAGAGGAAATATCATTCTCTTTGAACTTACAAAAGAAACACTTTTTACCAAGTACGAAGGGCATATGCTTTAATTAGCAAGAAGCTATAAAATTGAGAAATGTTTTCAAACCTGCTGAAAACCTATTCAAATTGATTTTCTCTTGTTCAGAACAAAGCATTTAGTTCCTTCTTTTCTTCTTAAGTGTTCCATGCTATTGTTCATATGCTGCAGTAAATATGGGTTGAAGATAATTCAAAGATTGCATATAATTGTCAGAGCTCTAGAAATCTGATCCTTGACCACTTGGAGATTAAATTCAACAAAGCCATGTGTTCTGTCACATTAAACAGCATTTGCAATTAGCTATGAAATTATTAATTAACGCTCATTACTTAGCTTATGGTTTCTCTTTTAGGCATGATTGTCTGCAGAATTAATTTACTCCACAAATGTTTGTTGAATGCTCCCTAAGGTTTGGGAAACTTTTGAGGTCTGGGTGAAAGCCTAAAAAGAAAATAATGACCATAATAATGACAACAACACATTTCATTTTTGAGAAGTCTAGAAAGATAAAGCAATAGAACAGAGCCTTGTGATGTGAGCACAATTTATTCTTGATGATAACATACAAACTTACTTAGGCTGCGTGTTTTTTCTTCTTAGTATTATTTCAAGCACATATAAATATATTTTCACTTTTAGATTATTTTCAATTTTATTCTTTTTATTTTTACCACTTCTCATTGAGCTTATACAATCTTATAAACACAAGCATTTTCATACTTGCTTAAAAGCTAATGGATACACTCAAATTCTATATCACTGCGCAGCATGTTGTGCTGGGGATCGAACCGTGGTCCCTGCAGCCACCTAAGCTTTCCTAAGCAAGAGCTTTAGACCACTGAGCCATCCTGCCAGGCCCTTTGGTAGTGTTTTTCAAAACATCTTTATATCATTGTATCATACATACACAATGAATTATTTCCCTTACCCAAAGAGTTACTGTGTTTTTTTTTTTTTTTTTTGGTGGGGGGGACTGAGGTTCCAACTCACAACCTTACACTTGTGAGGCAGGCATGGAGCTATCTCCCTGGCTCTGTGCTTTTCTTTTTTCAAACTAAAACTTCAGATCATTGCAGTTGGAGTGGCAAATGTTATCCTCATGGACACTACTAACTGCCCACAAAAGCAATTCTTGCTATTGAAAGATTAATAAAAATTATTTCAGGTTTTGGTCAGGAAGATCTATTCTAGAGTCTGGGACAAAATGTTTCAGAATTCTATGTGCATTCTACAATAAAATGAGTAAAATAGGTTCTGGCCAATACACAGGAAGTAAGGAAAAAATGGATACTTATCCTCTACTTTAAGGTAAACCTTCTGCCTAGGATTTTTCCTTTGTTTTTTTCTTGTTTGGAAAAATGTAAAGAATCCTAGGCATATATGGCAGGATGGAATTGTTTAAATCGATTAATTTTGCAAATAAATATATATGAATGCTAAAATAAAAAATAAAATAATAACTAAAAACTAAAGATAGAATACACAAAAAATGTCATGGCTGCTATCGCGTTGTTTCATTTTGCTTTGCACAGCAGTTTCCCAAGAGCAAGGTCACCTACACGGTCATCCAGAGATCTGATCCCCTTGGGCAGTGCCATCCTGCTTGAAGTCAGAAGCCACGTGATGCGGGGGTGAAATGGAGCAGAACTGCTCAACCCTGGGTTCTTCAAGGCCGACAGTGGGGGAAGATCCCCGCCCTGTGAGTCACCACCTCGGGGTGGCCCCACCTCAGAGGAGATCATCCAGCTGCGGGTGCATTGAGGGCCAACCCACTGTTGTTTAATGCACTCGCACTCTGACCACCTTTCCTGCAGCTTCTTATCTAGATAATCTGACAAGTCTAACCTGCACAAGGAGGACATACTGGGCCTCACAGCTCCCTACAACCACACTTTCTTATCCCAACTCCTAAACCCTAGTGAACAACAATCTCTTCATTATTTTTAACCATATATTTCAATGATATTCTATGCACACTTACACCAAGTATATGCTTTTAACTTTTTTATGACAGTTTAATTTCTTTGAGTTTAGCTCAAGTTGTTATGAATATCATTAGTTTGTTTTTGTTCATCCTGAAAAATATTCCATGGTATGGGTATAATACATTTTTTTGCATTATTTACCACTGTTATTCAGTGCTGTACATAAAATTGCTTAGAGTATCTACATACAGATATCCGTGTAAACAGAAGTTCACATTTCTTTAAGATAAATGCCAAATAGTTCAACTCCTGAGTATAGTAAAAGGTTATTTTTTCAATTTTTAGGAAACTTTCAAGCTGGTTCCAGAGTGTAATATTTTATATTCCTACTAGATATATATGTATGACAAAGTTTCTTTGGGTCCTTAAAATCATTGGAAGTATCCTATTTTCCCAGTTGAATAGAATGAACTGGAGTTCTATGTTGGCAATTCAATATTTGAAATCTTGGAGATTTCTAATAATATCTTGGTTACTCTTCTCTGATTGCTGGGAAAAATGCCTGAACTCAAAATGAAAGAAGGAAATGGTTTGTTTAGCTCACAGTTACTTGAGGTTTCAATCCATACTTGGCTGTTTCCAAGGCAAACTAGCACATGCCTGAGAGTACCAGTTCATGACAGCGGGACAGCACTTAAATTGTGACAGAGGCAGCCAACCAACCAGGGGAGCAGAGGGCAACAGAGAGATTGTTACTCTGTCTCTCTTTATATTACATTAGGCTCTCTGCCTGACCCTATGTGCCTCAGGCCACTTCTATAATCCCAGTAGTACTCAGATCTATAATGTCATCAGTACTAAAACACATGATCCCATTGAATCACTAGTCAAGTCTAAAACTCTAGAAGTCTCATCGTCGTGATGGCATGCGGCTTTGGGGGAACAACTAGACACAGACCATAAGAGATAGCACATATGTCTTAATTTGCACTGGATGTTGTTTTGCAATAATGAATAGTGACGCAGGGTATTTCCTGTGCTCACTTGTTCTCCATGTGCTTATTATTTGTGTATTTTCAGTAAATGCCTCTTGCTTTATCTTCTTCATTTTTTCCCTTATTTTCTTGGTGAAATTTTTAATTTGAGGTTTAAGAATTTTTATAAAATGCTTTAGACTTGGGCCAGGGAGATAGCTTAGTAGAATAAGTGCTTGCCTGGCAAGTGCAAAGTCCTGAGTGCAATCCCCAGTACTGCAATAATAATAATAATAATAATAATAATAATAATAATAATAATAATAGTAATAAATAAACTAACAACAACAAAAACCTTTAGATTCAAGTAAATCAGTATGATACACACAGAATAATGAATCCATAGATTTTTAAAATTTTTATCTATTTATTTGTTTTTTCTTGTTTCAGAACCTTTGTTTATTCACTCATTTTTATGTCCAGTTCAGCCCGCCCTGAGGGCAGGGCTGGAGCAGCACGTGGTGCCTGGGATCGAACCACGGTCACTGAAGCCGCCCAAGCTTTCCCAAGCAGGCGCTTTAGACCACTGAGCCATCCCGCCAGGCCCCATGAATCCATAGATTAACATAACTAAACACAGGACTTGGAAATACAGTTGTATTGGGAATATTTCATTAACAAAGCTACCTAAAAATTAAATAGATATATAATTTTCAACGAATTGCATCCTTGTTTATAAAATAAAATAAGCAAATACATTTTAAAACAAACAAATGGCCTTGATATAACCTCATATTTTATACAAAATTAACATTAAATGAGTTATAAGCTTACATATAAAAGTAAACTTTCATGAATTTTAGAAAATAAAAGTGAAAAGTCTTTAAGACTTAGGCAAAAACAAAAAAAATTATTAGACTTAGAATTATGATCATTGAAAGTAGAAGTTGAAAAACTGAATTGCATAAATACTGGAAAATTTTATCTCATGAAAAATCTTGTCAGATGAACAGACACATGTGAAACTAAGAAAAAAATATTTGTTAAAGATTTTTAGCATTTTAAGGAAAGGAGTATTTGTTTTATTTTCCTTATTCAAGGCCTGTAGAAAGATCCTAAATATGCTTGATACACTAAAAACTCAGGATACCTCTGAGAGAAAACTTGAGATGTGAGTATCGGCTTCATTTTCTTTCTGTTTCAGTATCAAGGAGAGTGAATTACTATGGAACCCAAGGACAAAAGTCAGATTTGATGTTACATAATTCATAAAAGAAAATGAAAAATGTGAAGAGCTCTGTCTTTCTCTGGGCCTTGTTCAACACAATGATTGTGCGAGAATGATGAGCATTGCTTACCACACTAAGACAGAGGGTCACAGTCTCATCTCCTCGTCGACATTTGCAATTGATTGGCGTGGAGCTATTCCTGACAGAGCTCAGTCTGTATGCTCCGGAGAATGCCAGTGTCCTACCAAAGGTTCACTTCAAGTCAACAGGAATAAAATGATCAATCTCCCTGAAAAGTACTTTTTGGTAGAGGCTAGCTATCAAATGTCAATACAGCTGACAAAGTGTCCAGAAAACTGCAAGTACTAGATATCACACAGTGATTATAAAAATTTACAGCTGTCAGCTAAAATGGGAATGTCTCCCATGGGGGCCAAAGTAAAATGTGAGGATGAGCTGATAAAGCATTCTGTGGTGGCTTTTTCTTTCATGAACTGAGATCACAGAGATGGGAGAATGACATCCCCAAGGTTTAACAAAATATTCACCAAGATATAGAGCACAAGGTTGAAGTTTCTGAAAACATCTTTCCTGTACAAGGCAAAAAATAAGTTAAACTACTTGGAATGACAGGATAAAGTCATTAACTGGCAAGATAAACTCAGAAAAGTGTAGAGTGTGTCTGTATTAGCAGTGTGCATTTCAGGCAGAGCTGTATTTCCAGGTAATCAGTAATTGTAGCTTAGATCTTGCTGTGATAATAAGGTTACTCCTAATTTAAAGATGAGTTAAATTCACCTACTCTTCAACTGCATCTAAATATCCCTTAAAGTAAGCTAAGGAAAATAATGAATTTTGACCAAATATTTGCATAACTCTAAAAGGAAACATTCATATGAGACAATGCATTCAGGGTGTTATTGGAAAACATCCTTTTGTGCAGAAATTGGAATGAACTCAGTACTTTTTTATTAGAACTTCTCTTGAATACAAAGAAAGAGAGGCTCAGTAAAGTGGTTCACTCAACATGCTATTTGGATTGGCCAAAAATATAGAAAACTATTAGAGGTTAAACAGACAGTGGTCAAAAAAGATCAGGACCACATAAGGCATCTTTCCTGTGGTTCATATAGTACTGTCTCTGTCTTTCTGATTGCATATTTATGACATTGAAATCAATTTGAATATACAGTTCTTTATTCCAGTCTGTATAATTTAAGAACCATGTCATCTCTCGTAAGTATACATTACTTATACTTCTCTTTCCTAATTCTTCCCTAATATCTTCCTGTACAACTCTTTAATAGGTAAACATTTCTACAGTCTGATTCAGACCACATGTGTACACACATATGAATCCTCTCTTCTTGACTATCGCAGTATACATTAAGCTATGTATGTTATTATTTTTAAAGAGAATACAAATTAGAATTAAAGAAGAAAAATTATGAGTGATACAGTATTGTGTAGCATTAGGGTCTTGACAGTTTGACTTCAATTTACTAATAGAGGAAAACTTTACAATATTTCCAATTAGCTATTCAATGTAATTGCATATGCCTTGTGTGGTCACTTATTGCAACCTCTTTTCTTCTACTTCTTGTTTTAAAGTCTATCTATCTATCTATCTATCTATCTATGTATCTATGTATCTATCTATCTGTCATCTGTCTACTTATTTATTTTGCACAGAATCTTACTACACAGGCTCATAGTGATCCTCCTATCTCAGCCTCCCCAGCACTGGGATTACAGGCATGAACGATCATGCCCACTTTCAGTGGCTGGCATGACATGCCTAGGGTTCCAGGTCTAATATGGATGCAGAACTAGCAAGTGAACCAAGGTCCTTGCATTTGCCAGACAGGCATTTAGACTTGGTATTACAATGTATTTTCTTAGAATTGGACAGAAACATTGGAAGGGCAATGCCTAGTTCGCCTAGGCATAGGAAAGTAGTAATGACCTTAGACTGTGCCTTAGATTTCACTCGGATGCTGTGCTATTTGTAAAGTCACAATGTCACTAGTAGTCCCAGAAGTTAGGTCTTTCTAAGTCTATTCTTAAAATGAATACTTCAATTATTTAAGTAGTTTCCTATTGGTAGATTTCAAGCAGGATATTTTTAGTAGTTCTAGGTATTTCATGCTCCGTTAATAATAGTATTTATAAATCAGACACAAGATGAATGTCATTAAAACTAAAATTACTTCTTGAATTACTCAATTGGGAAAATATATATCAAGTACACTGAAGTCTGTATGTTTTCACTTTAAAATTTTTCCACATTTGGTTAAAGAATTGTAAGAGTACCTTAAAATCTTCAGAGCTTAGAAATGCTCTCAGTAGCACTGTGTGGACCTCAGTGATCTAAGACATAATTTTTGTAAAGGAGTACTCAGTAGTAGCAGGTGCATATAATTAATCAAAATTATCAAAGAAAAAAGTAACACAAAATTGCAAATGGTAAAGGATTTCTTAAATTTTCTTTGAGTACTGACAATGCAGAATGTTTAAATCACAGTTTTCAAAAGCCTTTAGAAACATACACATTTTCAGCGTCACATTCTACATTTCTAAGAAGAAAAATGCACCAAACTAATATCAAAATTCATGATAGTTTTAATGCATAATTCACATACTTGAGGTGGTATATTTTCTGCATATACTTACAGGAAATCTATTACGTATCAAAGAACAAATTCCAGATTAAGTTGTGGCATGTTCCATTTGCATGCTATGTTTGTGTTGCAGTTAAATAACATTATGTGGCTTCAAAAGTAGTAGCTAGTGCATAATCATTAGAATTTTTAATATGAAATGTTATAAAAATGGCATCCACAATACAAAATCAAATTACTCTAGGGGGAAGATTAGCAGTGAGTACTCTTTCAGCTTTCTTGGCAGTTTGGGGGATGGCTGCAATACAATGCTTTTCATACCTATGAGAGAAATCACTCATTCAAATTAACCCGTATTTTCCCCTCCCAATTTGCACACATTATGTTGCAGAAGGTAATGGGTGACCTGCTATTCACTTAATTTGATTAAATTTACTTCAGGACCGAAAACAGAAGACCTTCATATAAACAGGGGCTCTAGTGGACAGATTTCACAGCTGAAATAATGGAGGAGGGTGATTATGGCTATGATTGGTGCAGCAATATCAATATTGGCAGAAAATATATGTATACTCTTGTGTTTTGAGAAACATTTAAAAATATGAACTATATACAAGCGGTTTTCATGTTACTCCAAATAAAAGCATATCAAAGGGATACTGTGATCTTCAGATTCTTTCAGTGAATACGGCTATGGAGACACAAATTTATCACACAATTTAAGGAACTTCCTTGGAAATTTCAGAGAGGGGGAAGAGAGAGAGAGAGAGAGAGAGAGAGAGAGAGAGAGAGAGAGAGAGACAGATTGAGACAGGATCATACTGTGTAGCCTAGGTTGTCTGGAGTTCTCTGAAATCTTCCTGAGTTGTAGGGTTACAAGAATGAACCATGAGTCCCAGCAAACATCACCTTAGTCTATCAAACAAGAGGAGAGTGCCTCAACAATATATAGAAGACACACTTAACACAGCAGTTGTAGAAGTGAGTAAAACATAGAATAAAATGTGTTTGAAAAAGTTTGCTGTGCTACACATGGAAGCATCCTGAAAAAGTAGTCACAAAAATCATGGAGTTGTTTCACTGTAAGCGACAGTTCTTAGATGTATTGAGTAAAAACCATCATTATTCATCATCCCAACCATGGTGATTAGTGTAACAGCCATACAATCTGCAGAGTATATTCATTGAATAAAATGTACACAAAAGTGTACATCAAAACTGTGAAGCTAATTTTATGTAGAATTTTTCAGCATTGCCATAGGAGGTGACTCTAGATAAAACAATTGTAATTTAAACAACAGGGTAGCATAGAAAAAATTAAAGTACAAGACAAAATTCAGGATTCTTAATTTAAATCCTGAAGTAACACAAACTCCACAGCCCAAGTGTAAAGTTTCGTAGGAACAGTCTCTAAAAGGTCAAGGTAAGTGAGAAAGATCTGCAACTACCACTCTCTTGTGATTATATAGAAACGCAAATGTATAAGGATCTAAGCATTTGGACTTTAACAAGTTGGAAGGAATAAGAATTCAAAAAAACATTCTTTGTTATTATGGTCATGCGATAGTGCTCCTCCTGAGTACGGAACTCAAGTACTGTGAGATCCTGTTTGGAGTAATGCCAGTGAAAATTGAGTGATACTATTGCTTTGGTCAATAATCTTGAAATTTCTACATCATTGATGAAAAAAATCCTTAGCACGTTATGAAGATTGCCTCTCAGTGTGTCAGGGCAGGTCATGGAGGCCTCCACACTGTACTTGGTTCCTGTCCCTCCTCTCTGTCCCTGTCCCCCTGCTCCACTTTCTGGTTCCCAAGAACTGAGCAACTAAGACCTGCTATGTCCTTCTACCACAATGCTTCTTCTAGGAAAATAGCTGATTATGTACCAAACCCTGAAAACCACAAGCCAAATGAACTATCTCCTCCTTTCAATTGCATCAGGTATTGGGCCTCAGCTCCTGGAAAGCTAACTGATATTCATGTTCTAAAAATATAAGAATGCATTGGGACTGCCAGAGCTCACCTGTAAACCCAGCCTTCTGTGGCCCTAAAACAGAGGGCCAGGAAAGTCTGAGCCCCACCTTACCAATTTAGCGCCATAGCTGGACCAGGAAAACATAGAGCACAAAATGATAAAGTATTGTTGTTGTTGTTTTCCTTTTCCAACAGGAACAATAATATTTTGAGCAAAATTCCTAAACTCAATCCCAGTACCACAAATAGCTACAAAAATTAATAAAAACTGCATATTAAATTTAAAAATGACAAAAGTAGATTTTCCATCATCACTTATTAATATAGCAACCACTAATGTGAGTACTAAGTCACTGAGATTTACACTTTATTCATTTTATTTCTCTATCCCAGAAAAATATATCCCCATTTTCCTTTTTAAATAATTGAGAACATGGCATAAATCCAACCAGTGCTTTGAATAACTTGAGACTCTAGCTTTGTTTTGTTAATTGTTAAAAAGGCAACCAAAGTTACCAATAGAATAACTGGCAAAATTAACACTTCTTTCATTGTCATTGTGGCGTAATCAATAATAGCAAAGTGGAAAATGAACTCATGTTCTCTTCGATAAATTTATTGAAACACATTAAGATAACTGGCATAAAATGTGTTGAGCTTTTTAACCATAATATTTCAAAGAAATCATACCACCTTCCATATCCTCTTAATATTTTTCTGAGAAATAAGAAGAATCTAGCAATATGCTTACATGAAAATGAAAGGAAAATATTCCATTTGAAGTATTATTTAAAGAACTTTAGTATCTTTCTTTTCTTTTTACTTTTGTATTTTAGGGAACTGTCTACAGGGTGTTCAAGGTTTTACTACTAGATTGGATTGGTAGCGATCCAGCTGTTTACAGCCTCCCTTGAGGTAGGAAGGTGCAAGACACCATACCCAGTCTCCATTGCTATCTCAGCACACCCCAGGGGTGGGACCAGCGCAGCAGACACAGGGATCGAACCCCTGGCCCCTGGCCCTGCTTGTAGGGACTTTAATCCACCGAGCTATTTGGCCAGCTGAGATTATTCAATAAGCGTATACATTAAATTTCGCAGAAAACACGAGCACATTTCACAAAAAGAAGATGATCAGTAAAATAATGGAAAATGTCATAAAAATGGTAATGTAAAAATATCAAATGTCACCTTATACTTTTGTGTTTGTTTTATACAGTCTACCATGAGATCATTCACTAAACCTTAGTGTTTGGCATAAGAAACAGCTCTGCCTCTTACAACATGCTTCCATGTAAATGAACAAGAATCACTGTACAACTGTATTACTGTACCTGGAGCAAGATATTGCAGTATGGGTTTCAAATTGAGATCTAAATTTATATTAAGAAAGTGAAGATGCTAGTGCCGTTAATCTAGTAAAGAAGATATTAACTTGATATCTTTACCTTAAATGACTGATGGCACAATCAGGAATATCTGGTAGATTTCCTCTGTAGTATTTTATAAACAATTGTTGATTTCTAAATCTATGCTCAAGGGTATTGAGAGTGAAGTATGTATTGAATTATGACAAAAATTGTGTTTCATAGTGAATTGGAGAAAAATCTATTTCACCTTGTTCATTTTTGAAGTTATATAGAGAAAAAGATCATGACATCTATTTTTAGATACTGTGCTTTTTTAGCACGAATGTTTACACTGAGCCACACATGGGCAAAAATAATCAAATCTACATGCACGATCACAATTTTCTTGTTTGCAAATGCAAGTGGAGCAGAGTCAGCCCAAGGCCAGTGTGTCTAGCCATGGCTAGACATCAACTCATCTATCTCCTTCTGTGTGATTCCGGAGTTCAAGGTCATTTTTTTTTTTTTTTTTTTTTTTTTTTTTTTTTTTTTTTTTTTTTTTTGGTGGGACCGGAGTTCAAACTCATGACCTTGCACTTTTCAGGCAGGCATTTGTGACAGGGAGTTATCTCCTCAGCCTCTAATTTTTTCTAGAGCTGGCTTTATTTTTTTTCCTGGTAAAAGGGAGGAACTCAGAACCTTGCACTTGCCAGACAAGTGCTTATGCTATCGAGCTGTCTCCCTGGCCCAATGTTAATTTTTTCTGAATTTCAAAAAAGTTTAAGAAAAGAAACTTTCATTTGCCTGTTCCTTATTATAAGAAAGGCTCAAATATTTATTTTGAAAATTGTGGTAATTTGATGGTTGAAATAAAAGACAACCAATGGAAAAACATAGTACAGCAACGGTTGATTTCTTAGGTAGCTTATATTGCACTCCAAGTATTGAAAGTAATAACTTGTCACTGACATCGTGTGAATTGCCATCATTATGAACTCCAGATTACCATACAATTTGCATATAGATAAAATATATTTTAAAATATTCATAATGGATCAAAAATGCAGATTTTGGTAGCAAAGCAACATTAGTTGTGAGTGCTTGTGAGGAAAGTCATTGGTGTTATCTGCTTTAGACTGTTGGGGTGAGTATAAATGATGGGGTCTGTAAAATCTTTCTTAGAAATTTTTTCTCAGGGGAGAGCAAGATGGCTCAGTGGTCTAAAGCACCTGCTTAGGCAAGATTAGGCAACCTCAGGGACCGAAGTTCAATCCCCAGCACCATGTGCTGCACCAGTCCCACCCCTAGGACAGGTTGAGCAGGTCGTAATAAGAAAGCAAGCAAGAAAGCAAGCAAGCAAGCAAGAAAAATTTTCCTAGTTATGCAGAAATGCTTGTATTAGATGTTCTCTATTATTTAATAATATACTTGTAGACTAAAAGATATAAATGATGTATAAAACCAGCCACTTATGTTAAAGTAATATATCTGCCTTTACTATATTAGTCTTTAGCTAATTAGAAAGCCTTTAAACTTGACTCTTTTTAAAGGAAGTATTTGAATGTATTTTGTTCCTGTACTGGATTTATTCAATAACTATTTAATTAGTGCTAAGAGTAAACTGGACCCTGTTGCTAAGCTCCAATAAGCAATCATACCCTAGGTAGTGTTAAATCTCTGGTAAAACTGCCATATTGCACATGTCTTAATGAAGCTTGAATGTTTAATAAATCGTATATTCACTTTAAGAAAAGATATATTTTTAAGGCCCCCATAGATCTGAGTTATCCTTTTCCTTTTCTCTTATAAATTCCTGTGTGATGCTAACTATACCACTAAAATGTCATGGCTGTTACTACTTAAGACCATGTCAGAACCTTCTTCTTTACCGAACAGATCCTTAAAATGTGGAAACCTTAGGATCAAGGATTTAAGAAGAGCCATCCAAGCAGCTTTAATGTTTAAACTATTTTTATATTGATACAAAGGGGTTACCAACATTTTCCACTATACTAGCCTTTGCTCTTAGGGTATAAACTTGTAAAAAATTGGAGACTAAAACTGGTGGTGTCTTGGCATAAACGACAACACTGGCTTGAAAACATTTTGGTTGGTACAGTATTTTTCAATGTCAAAAATTATGTTATAAAATTAAAAACAAAAATAAATATTTTCAATAATATTTTAATAAAATATTATTTCATAATCATTTTCAATATACCAATTTTATGATGTTAAGATGCCATTCACAAAATTACATTAAAAAGAGGAAAAGCATTAGTTGATAATATTATAATTATAATAGACAATAAAATTATTTTATGTTTACCAGTAATTAACCCACATTGAATAAAGTTTTGCTTACAGCTTTAGATAAATTACTTATATCTTGATGCATTTCTGTATCATTTTAAAAACTGCCTCCAATAACCCTATTAAATTATGTATGAAAATAATTAACTACACATAATCATCAAGCTGCTTTTTACTTCTATAGATTCCAAAACAATCCTAAAGGATAAATAACAAAATTGACAGAGACCTGGGGAGATAGCTCAATGGAATAAGTGATTGCCTGGCAAGCACAAGGTCCTGAGTTCAATCCCTGGAAACGCCAAAAAAATTGACAAAATTTATTATCAGTGTTATATATATATGAAACATGGATAATGAAAATAGAAGACTGAAGGATAGTGAAAAATAGTTTAAAATATTTACTATTGCTTAATTTAGTATGACAAGGACTTAAAATTTTGTTCAAGTATAAGTATGGTAGTGCATATTAGGTATAAAACTTTGGGCTGGAAATTTGTAACTTATAGGGTAAATTAAATGAGATGATATTTCATTTCATTTATATTATTTTTAATCTTGAGGAATCATTGCACAAGAATAAGTGTCATTGGAGAGGTTCTGGGAAGTTCCATTTCATAAATAACTACATGAGATCAATCAGAAAAAGCAGAAGGATTCATAAATATGTATAGATTATATTAGTGCATGTATCTAATATAATAATAATTATAAATATTATCTATATCAATTTAGGAATGCATCATATATACATTACAAAGCTTAGACTTTTCATGTGTAAAAATTACATTGCAATTAAATTCACTATCATTTATCATGAGGGTTCTAACTTCAATACAATCACAGTCATTTATCTCCGATTTGATTTGTCTAGAGTTATTTTAAATTTCTTTTATATTTGTAGTTATTTGACAAGAGAGGTGTAAACTAAGAACTGATTGAAAGACTTTTTATAGAGCTGTAAAATGTTCTCATACTTAAGTATTATACTATTATATACCTACCTGCAACTACTCGATAAGCTATTGGGAGTTAAGCCAATAACAATTGTACCATTTAATATCTATAGAAGGTGTAGCTTACATGGGTACTGTAGATTATGACATTTTTTATCTCTAAACTTACAACTATTCTGTGATACAGAAATTAAAACAATATTCTGATCACCTTCTTTGTGGCAGTTACATACCATGGGATAAAAAAAATTAAGAATTTGAACAAACAAACCAAAAAGCCTTCAAATGGCAGATATTAACAACGCAGTATTCAATTCTCTGGCAATACCAAAACAGAAGTAGACAGTTTTAATTTTTTTTTCATGATTTCTAAATTCATAATAATCTAACAAGCTTTTGCCCATGGCTACATCCTTATCGGAACGCAGCTGCTTAACCACCCACAGGCAGATAGTAGAATTAGAGAGAACACCTTATCAGGCCACTCAGACCTCTGCTGCATAGTCAAGCTCCAATTAGGTGGATTGTGTCTTCTAATATGGGACAAAGGTCACCTTCTTTTCTCCTGTCTAAAGCAAAGCAAAACAAAACATAACAAAAAGTCCTACGTGATGAAGTGTGCATAACTAATACAAAAATATATCCATATCACTTTTCAACTTTAGTTTTATAAATCTGATCTAAAGTATAGAAATCATTATAGATTATTTTAGCCAATTAGGTTGGCTAACTGAAAACATGCAGCAGTCCTTATGAAAGGGCTGATTTAAGTGAATAATGTATACTGAGGATCAGAGAAACATTTAGAAAGAGTAGTAGATTTTCACTTTTTGTTATAGTGTGTGTGTGTCTGTGCTATTATTATGTGTTTTGTTTGCATTAGTTTACATCACAACTTAGGTTGCAACTGCATAAAAGAAAATAATGCTAACAACTGCTTAGAAAGAGCTCCTTCATACACTACAACATCCCATGTAAATTACTTACTGTTTTTATTTTCTAGGCTAACACAGATTTTTCTACCATGAATTCACAAATATAAAAGAGCTACTTTGTCCATTTATTTGCCTTATGCAATTAAACAAAGAGTAGATAGAAACAAGCGAGATTGACAAAGAATGTTGAATATGGTTCTTTTCAAATGTTCTTTCATTGAGAATAAAATAACAAAATATAAGTAATAAAGTTTAGTAAACATTGAGCACTGTCTACCCATAAATAATGCAAAATCAAGTGCACTTGGCAAATTCCAAGTTCATGACCAACAAAAGGAGCCCGGATTTAATTTTTCCACTTTGATTTTAGAGTCATTTCTAAAGTAATAAAAACCCAAATAAGTTGTGATGTCTTCCCTTGTGCCTCATTCACCTCTACTGTCCTAGATATTTGCAGGACAATGGCTAAAATGGCAGTCACCTAGAGAGAAGCTGTGTGTTGCAGCCAGGAAAACAAGTTTAGAAGATGGTCATGGATCAGAACTTAGGAAACTGGCAGAAGAGTCACAGCTAGACCATGTCCTAGGCAGATTAGTGACTTACGAAGAGCCTATCAGCGATTTATTAAATAGATAGATAGATAGATAGATAGATAGATAGATAGATAGATGGATAGATAGAGATAATGCTTGGGATACAACTCAGTATGTGGGTTCTGAGTTCAATCTCCAGCATAGTAAAAAACATTTAGCTAATTATTTTTTCAATGAGGTGTCCCTTAAGTGTCTGTCTACCTTTCCATATGCGTGCATATGTGAATACATATACATGAACTTAATCTTCCTGATACTGAACTGATGTTTCTCCTTTTACGTGTGGTAAGTCTTGATTTTATCCTGTGGTATATGCCTGCATCATCTATATGTAGATCTTTGAACCTTTTCAGGGTTTTTTTATTCCCCCCAGTACATTTAGTATTGGGCAAATTATTGCTCTTGGGGATTGGGAGAAAGAAGATCCACTTTGCCATGTCACTTTTCTTTATTATTATTATTATTATTATTATTATTATTATTATTATTGTCTTTAGGGCCGGGTCTATAGGGTCTCACTACATAGATTAGACTTGTAGTGTTCCTCTTATTTTAAGCTTACCAAGTGCTGGGATTACAGGCAAGTGCCACCATGTCCAGTTTTAATCCCTGTCTCAGCCATCCCTGGGGTGGGACAGGCATGGTACCCCAGGGATCTAACCTCTGTCCCCTGGGTCTGCCTGAACAGGTCCTTTAATCTGCTGAGCAATCTGGTCAGCCCTTGCCATGTCACTTCTGTGGTTCTGTGGTTCTGTGGTTCTGTGGTTCTGTGGTTCTGTGGTTCTGTGCTTCGGTGGTTCAGTGGCTTTCCTTGCAAATAGAACCAGAGAGTGTGAACAGTCTTTATCACCTGACCCTACTTGCACCTCCCAGGTGTCCAGGCTCCTTTCTCGACAGAGCCAACCTTCACATATCTTGATAGCTCCTCACTCACCTTCCCACTAACAGGAAACCTTTGCGCATGGACTTTGAGGGCAGGGCAACGCTTCTGGAGCTTGAGGCCAGCTGGCTTCTCTTCTTCCTCACAATTTTGAAATGAGATTTTTGCTAAGTCAGACAATCAAGGAAATATATATATATATATATATATATATATATATATATATATATATACACACACACACACAATCTGCTTGTTGTGTATCTTTGGCGCCTACTGGGAAATAAAGGCGTGCTGTGCAAAACAAATTAGTTAATACAGATCGCATGCTGAAAACAACAATGGCATATAGCAAATTCTTAGTGAGTTGCTATTATATTTACTGTTATAACCTCCATGAGAAACTAACATTTCAGGACCAAAAAGAATGTCTTATGTTAGTTTAGAAATTTATTTTATGAGCTCTGAGTATGTAGCTCATCATAGTCATTAAATATTTGTTTGCTCATGAACAAATGTATCTTTAAGCAACAGGAAGCTTTTTCCCCCCTGGTTTAGCTTGGAGGATATTCACAGAAGTAATTCAGGGGTCGGAAAAGTAAGATTTCAGTGGAGATAAGTTTAAGGGAATTGTAATGATTTAACTGAGAAAAATGAAGGCAGAAGTTATTGTAAACGGCTATAAAACAAAATAAAAGGAATCCCGTCATCGAATTCAGCCACATAACTCCCAATTCTTTATGGTGTGGGAAAGAGCAAACTGGCAATTAGACATCAGAAAGCAAATAACAGTTCTTTCATTGAGTTTTCACTTTTTAGCAATTTGAGTTGATGTAGTTAAAATTGAACTTATGGAGGTGACCAGCTGTTTTCTATTTCCGCAGAGGACGCAAGAAGCAAAAACAAATTCAAGCTAAATTATGAAGAACAAAGAACGGCTAGGAGGAAGCTAGCTCTTACTGTGAAAGTTATTGCAACCATTCCAATGAGTTGAAAAAAAGGACCACGAAAACATATTTGAAACGTTTTCCTTATATTCTTGTCTTGGAAAACACAGCCACAGGTTTTATATATAGATAAAAGGATTAAACAGAAGCTATCTGGAACATTTTATAGAAATATGCTTCTTTGTTAGATTTCTGAATGTTGATGATTTTTCAATATTGTAATTAGCATTCTAGAGAATGTACACATGCTATTTCCATAGCCAAATAAAATTTGTTTACTCTGAGTAAAATTTTATTTTTCAGAGCAGTACATCAGTGTGAATGGTCTTAAAAGTTGAGCCCAGAATTTTCATAATTTTCTTCAGTAAGTAATATGTTAAACTTTTTTTACTTATGTACTGTAAGGTAAGTTCTATTGAAATTGATTTGTATCTGCTGATTCTAGATTTCAACAAATGTCTCTTCCATTTGATTTGATTTATTTTGTCAGTGCATATTTGAAGTACATGCAGTTTATAAGTTTTTCACAATAAAAAAAAAAAAAAAAACTGGCTCGGAGTATCAATAGTGCTGATGTTTTAAGACCTCTGTTCTAATAGAGGTGACTATGAAAATTCCAGATATTTCTTTCCTTATCAACGGAAACGAGCACAATACTGGCCACTGTGAAATATATCCAATAGCATCTGTTACTTGTTGACGTTTCCTCATACATTATCTGTAGATAATGTCACTATGAACCTAGGGAAAATGTTCATATTATTCTCTATAAGCTCTAAAGGAATTGCTTTATTCAAAACTCCACCTCTGATTAAAGTTCTACAATAGTTTCCATTTGCCTCAAGATAAAAGTTATTTTCATCAATTTTTCTCTCCCATATCATGCTTCTCTACCATTCCACCTAGTGTCCACGTAGAGTACCTTTCCACCTCCTTCAAAGTTAGAATTCCACCTAGAAGTAGTTTATATACATTTCATGAGGTGCACATTCCATCAACTTTAGTGTAAGGCAATGTGATAAATACAGCCACTCATTTACTGACATCATATTTAACAAGGAAATCAATGTATTATGACAGTGTCACTTAGATAACTCCATAGCCGATAGAAGCAAACAGCCTCCCAGATAGAACTCAATTGCCCCATGACATCTATAAACATAGAGAAGCTCTGGAGGCATGAGGGGGTTAAGTGTATTCCAGAATGCAAGGCCAGTTGACAACAAACAAACAACACACTACTCAGTGTGAGATGAGGTATGGCATGTGGTTTACTATGACTCTATTACAAGAGAATCCATTGGAGCAAGGCTCATAAATAATACTAAAATTAGAGATACTTTGACTTCATAATAGCCCGTTATAATGCCCACTGTATATCGTCTAGACCCCAATATTTTACCACAAGAATGACAACTACTTTGCAACCCTACCTGTACCCACTTATAGTCACATTTCATACATATTAGTCGTCAGACAATTTATCTTACAAATGCATACCCTAAAGATATGTAGAGAAAACTTCTGGAAATTGTTTCTCCCACAGGCTATAGTGAACTAACTGGTAGTCACGGCCATCATGATGATCCTTATATTCTAGGTCTTCCTCGCCTCCTAGGTGCAATGGTGAACCTGTGTTTAGGAGCTGAATTCTTCTACACCTGAGGCAGTTCCAATAAGTGACAACAACACTAACTGACATTTCAAGACTTTTGAAGAATGCAGTAATGTATGTATAAATCAATGTTTCAAAAATGAAATCTAAAGAATTTTATTATGTTGTTATTCTGAGCAGTTTTAAAAATTAGTCTGTAAAAATATGTGGGCTTAAGTTAGGTTGTAAAATGGATTATTTATGGTCGAAGAATGTTATTATATTCTTAATGTAATGATATGGATGGCAGTGTTTAGCATAAGATTATTAGAATGCACTGTGAAAATGCTTGTAAATATCATAAGAAGAATAATTCCCAAATAATACATTATGATAGAAACAATAATTGAAATACAGATGTACTCACAGACTATTCGTTCCACACATATATCGTGTGAATATAGGATGAACAAGAGTTAACTTTGTACAAGATAATTGCCCAGCACGGAGTAAATAAGATATCAAAGCAGTGACAAATCAGTGCGAGGTAAGTTTTATAGTTGAATTCATCAAATGTGCCTTCTTCTTAACTACTAAAATAGAGTAGGTTAGCATTCAGTCTGTTCAATTAATAAACTAATTTTGATCTAAATTCCCCAATTCTTGGAACTTAAAACTGTGAGATACTTTAGGGAGAAGTATACTTAGGAAAAATCCGGAAGCTATCACGCTACTATTTTCAAGTAATTCTCTGAAACTTCATGGCCTCTGTTTTTCAGATATTGGCCAACCACTAAGTACCTTCATGGTTTCTTCTTTCCGTTGTTATCTACGAGTGTCCTTTGTGTTCCTTGGTTTTTCTCTCCTTGCAAGGATGTCATGACCTGAGCCCCAGAGACAGATCTCGGTCAGTTTGAACGGGTTATATATACAAGATTAAATCTTCCACCCACTCAGATTGTCTTGCCCGTATGGCATGGCTGCTTTGCGTGTATGCATTGATGTTCTTGAATGAAACTATTTTGTCCATTTGAAGGAAAGAAAGCTACAGTGACCAAACACTAAAGATGCAGAGAGGTGGATGACCAAAAAAAAAAAAAAAGAAAGTAGCCCATAACTATACATTCTACTGCTGAAACAAAGCAAATTATTCATTCGCTTTTTTATTTCCTCTGTAGACCACCATCCTGTATGTTTTTGGAGATTTTCATAGAGCAGCTTCACAAATGATATTTTATGATTAAATCATGTCTGCGATTTTAGGACTTTAGAAGTGGATTTGTATAAAGAAAGATAAACTTGAGATAAGAAAGTGTAGGGAAATGGATTCTCCTTGAGACAATAATCTTAAGTGAAATAAATCACATATGAAAGCTTAAATATTCCTTTTTTTTAAATGTGGGAAAGCCGAAGTATATAGAGAAATGAGTTCAGGAGCTTCCTCAAAGGGAAAATGAGTGAAGAGAAGAGGGAGTGAAGAGAAACGAGGAGCAAAATAGTGTTAAGATTATGAACTCCACACGTGGAACGTAAAATTACGTACTTCAGTCATGTTCAGAAAAGGAAAGGAAGGGCAGGAGTGCCAGTTACTCTTCTCTCATTGCTGAGACCAGTGTCAAACACTCGAAATGAAGGAGGGAAAGGTTTGTTTAGCTCACAGTCACTGGAAGATTCGGTCCATGCTCAGCTGGCTCCAAGGCAGAGCGGCTCATGACAAAGAGCAACCCTTCACGGCAGCAGCAGAAAGCAGCAAAACAGTGAGAGAGAAAGGAAGAAGTCACAGCAACAATGGCTGCAGAGTGCAAGTCTTTCCCCTTCCTATCTGCCCCAGGTTGCGTGTAGCCATCACACTTCATTCTCAAACCCATAATCCCAGTGGATCACGAGTTAATCACAAACTCTAGAAGTCCATCCCATGACTGCATGAGGCTTTGGGGAGCACAACTAAACACAAACCATAACAAAGGGATCAAGAATTGGAGGCAGCGAGTTTAGAGGGAGAGGGAGGACAGCTTAAGGGGTGAAGCTGTGCTATCTACACAGACCATCCTCCCTTCCCAGGGAACATAGCCATGGTGTGTCACAAACGCATATCTCCAAAGAAAATCATCTGAAAAAAGTGAATTTGGAACTGCTTGAATCACGGTTCCCTACCCATGTACAAACCCAGAGCACTTGGGTAGCATAACTTTAACAACGAGGCTGCTGCCAATTGTATGAAAATCAATATATTGAATGTGGGAAACTTAATGTGGAAAACAAAAGAAAAGAAAAAAACAGGGTAGGTTCAATTTAGTGAATATGGGACCTGGAGAGGAAATATCAACATAAAAATATATGCCGTAATTAATTCCTTACATTGTTTCAGAATACAAATGTAAAAAGTGGTATGTATGGACTACGAACGGTCAGGTGATTTATGTACATAAAAGATGGCAAACATTGCGGCTTGAATTGTTCCTGTTCTATCTTCAATCAATTTGGGTACCTGAGGCAACTGGCAAGCATGTGTTTGATAAGATGAATATAGCAGATATATGATTAGTAAAGGCGTTGCTTGTAGTGATTGATTGATTGATTGATTGATTGTATTTTACACAAAGGACTTCAGGGTGTTCAGGGTCTCACTACTAGCTCCTACTTGTAGCAATCCTTCTATACAGCTTCCCACGAGCTGGGATTACAGGAACGCGCCACTATACCATCTCAATTGCCCTCTCAGCACACCTTGGAACCAGGGCTGGCATAGCAGGCCTGTGATCAAACTCCTGGCCCCTAAGCCTGCTTGTAGGCACTTTAATCCACTGAGCTATTTGGCCAGCTAACTTGCATTGTATGTAACTTGTGTGCAGTATGTATTGTATTGCATGTGTAGAACTGATTAAAAACCACTATGATTATATAATAGAACAGAACAAGACGGGATGCTTTGTTTGCCATTTTTTTATTGCACAAGTTTTCTCTTCAAGTTACATGAAACAAATTAGAAATTGTTAGAAACTTAGGACAATCCTAAAACTCTTACCTTAGGCCATGCAGGATCTCAAAAGCAGTTACAGTCTAGAAGCTATGTGAGATTGCTCCCTCCAGAAAGACAAATACCTCGTAAAAATAAAGCAGATATCTTAGATACCAGTTGCTGCTGGGATTCTTCTGTTCCTTCATGAAGGCCCCCTGCTTTGTGCTTCAGTGTTTTGAAGAAAGATCAGCCTCATGTTTATCTTGTAATTCTTCTTCTTCCAAATAGAGAATAACTTTATTAAAATGAGTCTTCCTTCTTTTCTTTATTCCTTGCCTAATATAGGAATAGAGAAGAATTAGTGCAAATATATATGTGGATTAATATGTTTGGAATTATATGTCATAATTGTATAATTTAACACAAAATAAGTTTAATTATATAAATTAAATTACAGACAGTTAAATACATTTTTAAAATTTTGTCTTCTTTTTTTACTACTTTTAATAATAAATAACAATGAGTCTCAAAACATAGTAGTACATCTCCAATAATTAAAATAATGCATATTATTGTCTTTGTAGTAGTTATTCAGATTAAAGGATGCAGACATGATAATTTTTCTCATCATTATTGGTAAAATATTTCTTCTCATTCAACGAAGAAAAAGTAGTTCTATACATAGTCCAATATTTTAAATCATAGTGGGTTATTGGCAGAACTGGAATGTCAGAAGCTGTTCATCTAAACCTTTTACAGCTCAGAATACTAATCTAGCTTTAGTTTTTAATTTTTAATTTAATTTAATTTTATTTTATTTAAATCTTATTTTTGTTATGACTGGCTCAGCCTGACCTGGGGTGGGGCTGGCACAGCATGTGGTGCCGGGAATTGAACTGGGGTCCCTGTGGTTGACTAAACTTTCCTAGGCAGGTGCTTTAGACCACTGAGTCATCTTGCTGGCCCCATAGCTTTACTTTTTATGCCTCATTATTAAACTTTTCTGATGGGTGGTTAAGGAAAAGTTAAAGCGAGACCTCTATAACAAAACATGGAACTTTTAGACCTCTCAAGGTCAGTCAAATCCCCTCAGGATTTATCTTGAAACCATATACAGTGGTTTTTAGAACTGTTTTCAGTGTCAGCCATCTGGATGAGAAAAGACAGGTAACATGGCAGGAGCAAAACCATGAACTTATATATATAGGATGAATTAGACAATGGTACTAAGAATCTCAAATAGGTTTTTCAGACTGAGTATAGCAATATGTAGCACTAAAACAATGCTTGGAATTCGTGTAATTCTGATCTTTTGGATGTGTGCTGTTTCTAATATAATGTCAATTATGTCTGTATGTGTTCTCAAGTAAATTGTTGTTTTACAAGAAAACAAAAAAGGGTATTAAAAGTGAGTAAGACACAAGGAAAAATGCCATAGGATTGACTGTCTATAATTTTGTATATGCTTAGATTTCTAAATTTCTCTGTAAAAATGTGTAACTTTTTACCACATTCTAGCAGGATTTATTAGAATATCAATGATGTATAGAAAGTGTGGATTCCCAGTTAACTCTAAGATATTTTCTGTTCAGAAAGACAGTGATGTTAAGCTCAAGTGTCTGTGTTATAGAGTAATAATATCACTAAGCTTCTCTCTTGGAGGTTTAAGAACGTAAGCTTACCAGCCAAAATTAGAGAAAAACAAGGGCTATAAGGAAGGCCAATAATTTGGCCCCAGTCCTTCAAAGCCAGTGAGGATTCAGCACAACAGAGAACCTGTGCTGTAACATCCTATCACTCAGTGGTGTCCCAAATTTTCTGTTCAAGATTATGGGGCCACAGAGGAAAGGGATTGACAATGTACAGTGTGCCTAAGTAGTGTAACCTGGAGAGAAATCATTCTCCCTTGCTTTTATGGAGAACAAACTGATCATATAGGCTTTGTATAGACTCTGGTCTCTATGAATTGCTGCAGGGACCAGCATGGTCTAGAAAGGCTTGTATGTATGTACCTGTGTATATAGTTTATATTCAAGATGAAAATCAACTTGTTATGTTGAAATACCTGTAATTTATTAGATATTCTGTTATTTGTTCATAGAATGAAGTTCTTAAGTCTTTTAAACTCTCTTGAACAAAGTCAAAATTAGATGTTAGGTGTAACTTCCTCTTCTAGAACTCTTATCACAAATGTTGCAATCAAGACATTCCAGGGGAAAAGGGAAGAGCAGGAAAGGGCCAAGGCCAAGGACAAGGACAAGGACAGCAGCTTGGGAATTTCAAAACTGACTCTAGGATGTTTAGGTCATTGCCCTCTTCTAGAGTTTCTAAGAAAAATCAGGGCCCGGCGGGATGGCTCAGTGGTCTAAAGCGCCTGCTTGGGAAAATTTGGGCGGCTTCTGGGATTGTGGTTCGATCCCTAGCACCACATGCTGCGCCAGCCCTGCCCTTGGGGCGGGCTGAGCCGACCATTAAAATGAGTGAATAAACAAACAAAGGTTCTGAAACAAGAAAAAAATAAAATAAATTTAAAAAAAGAAAGATCATAGACATGATTAAAGTGATAGTGTTAGCCGGGCGTGGTGGCACACGCCTGTAATCCCAGCACTCGGGAGGCTGAGGCAGGAGGATCGGTGCAAGTTCGAGACCAGCCTGGGCTACAAAAGTGATCTCAGGACCAGCCTCAACTGCATAGCCAGACCCTGTCTCAAAAAAGACAAAAAAATAAAAAATAAAATAAAATAAAGTGATAGTGTTAGATATTTTTAGAAAGCATCTATAATATACAGATGACATTAAATCTATATATCTTGGTCAGGGGCAGGGGGAATTCTACAGCCCCAAATAAACAAAGTAGGTGCAGTAAACTTCAAGGCAATGTTCCGATGATCTAATTTAACTGAGGGGGCTCTATAGACATTGGTTTTTACTGATTAACAGGCCAGTGTAAAGAGACTGGTTGTTTGACCTGAGCTACTACTCATTAAGGAGAGAAGGTGATGAAAAAGGAGCCCCGAACTGGTGCAGTGAGCATGAATATAGCTCTGTTGGCCAAATAGGGAGCTCAAGGATGCAAACCAGCTGGACTTGCTTTGAAAGACCCATGCCCCGGAGAATGATGGAGGAGGAAGGAGTTAAATACCAAATAGGAAGTCAGCTCAGGGCGCTTGGTCAGGTCCTGAGGGCGAAGGACAGGAGAGGCCTGTAGGAATAGTCAGTTGCAGGATTTAAAACCACAAGTTTTCCCAAGCATAAGTATGTTAATAATCCACAGATGCCTGTCAGGAGGAAAGGACGTGAGCACTGGGAATCTACAGACCTGAGGTATTTTCTAAGACTTTACTTTGGAGCAATTAAAAATACCACTTCCTCTATGGTTTCATACTTATTCATTCTTTGATAGTTTTGAGGAGACAGAAATACTATAAGGAATAGAGGGGACGAGCTGGTGAGATAGCTTAGTGCTCTGCAGAGGCTGCTTAGGCAAAGTTAAGCAAGTGAGGGAACCAAGGTTCTATTCCCAGCACCACATGCTGCACCAGCCCCTCCATGCCACTCCAGAGGCCTGAGCCATCCAAAAATGAAAGAAAAAAGAAAGGAAGAAAGAAAGAAAGAGCAAAAGAGAGAGAGAGAGAGAGAGAGAGAGAGAGAGAGAGAAAGAGAAAAGAAAGAACCAACCAAACAAAAAGAAAAAGAAAGAGAGAAAGAAAGAAAAAAGAAAGAAAGAAAGAAAGAAAGAAAAAGAAAGAAAGAAAGAAAGAAAATGGCAAAGTCAAAAGGAATATGAGCTAGAGCATTCTCCATTCCCATTCATGTTCTATAGGCTTTAGAACAAGAAATTTGCATGAACTTGTACAAAAAAAAAAGTAGGTGAATAGTAGACACTTGATTGCACTAGACTTTTAGAACTGAATGATTTGTTAATAAAGTCATTAAAAAATTGTTACCAAAAGCCTTTTATTTACATTGTTTAACTTTGTTTATTTTGAGGCAAGGTCTCATAATTCCTAAGTTGCCCAGAGTGAGCTCAAATGTGTTATCCTCCTAACTTCCTCTCCCAGTTTCCTGGAACTACAGCGCGCACAACCACAAAAATATAGCAGATCTTGCTTATATCTAATTCGTATCTGTGACGAAGTGAAAGGTCGATGTTATTTTCAACTTAAAACCTCTAAATTTATCAGAACAATCACTTTGTGAGGTGTAGGAAAATCAATGTTTCTCCCATACAGAGTGTGATGATAAGAGGACTAGTGTTTTGATTTTGTAAAACAATATCAAAATACTCCCCACAGTTTTTTTGTTTCCTGTTCATGTAAGTGCTTTACTTTGTTTACATTGATCTTTCAGTAATCATAACACGTAAGTATAATTACGGCCTCACTGAGTGTTGTGTAAACTGAAATGTAAAGTGATTGAAGAGTCCCCCTAGGTGCAAGTTGCCAGCATTACAAAACACCTACATTAAGCTAAGGACCATCTGCCCGCAAAATATTATGGCTTGCGTTCTATTAGAGCACTCCTCGGTCTCCTTTAATACACTCTCTCCCAGTACACTATTCACCAAACTTTACAACCAGAATAATTTATATTGCTCTCACTTGGCTCCAGGGTAAAGTAAAGAGGGAACAAACTCCTTCTGGCATTCTTTTTACGCATCTCTTTCTCTGGAGTGCTTTTACACGCTCATTATAGGGAAGAGATACAGGGTGGGATATGATAAATGTCATCAGAGGACCTCCATATCCGTGAAACATAAAATTCCTACTCAATAACTTGTGTACAAGCTGATCCCAGAGGACAACTGAGTAAATATTTATGCAAATGAGTCCAGGATTCCTACATCTCAATTCATATGGCTGGTTTGTTATATTGTATGAGGGCCTCTTTGCATTTGATCTAATATTACTCTAAATAAGATATCAGACTTTATGACTGAACTTAGTAAATGATAATTAAGTTTGGAATCAATTTTCTAGTTTATTCATTTAAAAAAAGGTAATAACTAGCTCTGGCATTAACACATACGGAGCAGGGAAGGTTTTCACCTTCCTAGCGTACCTTGCCAAAGATGTCTTTAAACAGAATTAGGTTTTCTCTCCAGAGAAACTGAAGAAATCATTTTAAGTGAAGTAATCATCGGCATTAGCATGGTTGCTACAGCACATATCTATCCACGTATTGGGTAATCAAGCGATATTGTGAAAGTACCAACTGCTGAAAGAAAATCAACAACTGTTTAATATACAAAACCCATATGATTTTTTGGTTAAATTTCCTTTTGAAAGATTTCAGGTGTAAAGAATGGGTTTAATTAAAGCATTGCTTATGAAAGATACCTTCATTTTGGGGGAGTGGTATTATTTTACTTTATTATGAGTCACTGAATTTTAGAATAATAGAACAAACAGGTATGTATTTCATACCAGAGTGTAACTAATAATGACTATACAGTTGTCTGCTCAGTGTTTGACATCCCTTTTTAGACTCTTCAATGTTGTTATCATCGTGCATTTTATTTTGATCATTTCTGCACATTTTATATTGATCTGCCACTATAGATCAGTATGTGTATATGTTTATTCCATCTGTTATTGAGTTAGATAGGAAGTCTGCATACTGAAAGTCCTTATAAACATTAGACTCAGAGAATAATCTACATTAATGTGAGTACTATAAAACTGATTTCCATGGCCACATAAGAGTTCATTATATAAATTGTTATTTAAATTAAATATTCTATCAATGAGAAGCTATATTTTTTGACTTTTTACTATTGTAATAGTAAATAAGACGAATCTTAGTATGTCGGCCCCCCTTGATAGAGCTATAGAAAAAGATATATGCCTAAAGAGGGCATGCTGAGTTATATATTAAGCAAATACTCAATATTACTTGCATAGATTTCCAAATGCTTCAAGAGATCTCTCCCTATACTTTTAGCCCACAACACATCTAATTAACCAATGGCTTTCAATCCATGAAAGGCACAAAATTTTAATTTGTTTACATAATATTTTTGTAATCTTCCATGAGATGTATTCCCTTTTGGGCTGGCTTACTAGCTCAGCAGACTAAAGCTCCTGTTTAAGCAAAGTGCAGCAGCTGGGCGGGGTTCGATCTCTAGCATGCTATACCAGCCTAGGCCCCTGGACGTGATGGGACAGCTATTGAGACTGGGCGTGGTGGTGCACGTCTATAATCCCAGTGTTTGTTAGGCTGAAAACAAGAGAATCATTACGAGTCCAGTCTATGTAGTGAGACCCTCTGGACCCTGTATACCCTGTACTAAATGCATAGAAAAGGAAATGTGTTCACTTTTAAAAATAATGATCATATATGTGTATTTACTATTATATCAATTCCTTCTTTTCCTTATAGTTTTATTTGATTTTAAGTGACTACAATGCTTAATTTCTTTAATTTAATTGTAGCAGGGGCTGGGGAGATAGCTCAGTGGCACAAGTGCCTGCCTGGCAAGTGCAAGGTCATGACTTTGAACCCTAGTCCTGTAAAAAAGAAATTGTAGCATATTATGTCATATTTATTATCTAATTTATTGTTTTTCACATTTCAAAACTAACTACCAAATCAGCAATATTATATTCTCTAATCAACGTATTTGTTATTTTTTATCAAACATTTTATTTCTACAATAAGTATTCTATTCTACAGATTAACACACCTATCTCAACTATAATAAAGAATGTCTATACTCATTGTATATGTACCTTACTAATCCACTGAATAAGATTATGTAAAGTGAAGTAATCATTCTGTTGGCACAATAAGTAACCAGAAAACTACTTTTTTTTCATTTTTTTCTGAAAACCATTTTATATTCTGTTGTTTTAATAATAGTTATCATCTCTGTTTAATAAAACTTCACACATTTAAAAATGAAAGAAGTGGCATTTATTAGACAAAGGAAAAACAGGTCATTTGTTAAAAAAATACTAGAACACTAAAAAGACAAGTGGTTCATGCTTACAGTCATCAATAAATCCAATGTCTAAAAGAAATAAGTATTATTTATAAAAACAGAGCATAAAACATTGTAGGCAAGTTAGTCAAGTGTGTTGCTACTATATTGTTACTCCTGATACATACATATGTCACATGAAAGGAGGAAGATTAGGAATTTAGATGGGCTAAGTCAAAGATGTTTGATATTCAGAAAGTCAGTGATGATAAGCTCAATTACCTGTTATAGAATAATGGTACCACGAAGGTTTTCGGCTGGAGGGTTAAGAATGTAGGTTAACAGACCAAAAATTGGAGAAAAAGAAGGGCTATGAGTATAGCCAATATTTTGGTCCTAGCCCTTCAAGGTCAGTAAGGACTCACGACATAAGAGAACCTGTGCTGTAATATCCTATAACTCAGAGGTGTCTCAAATTTTCTGGTCAAGGAGATTATGGGACCTCAGAGGAAAGGGATAAATGAACTATGATGTGTCCTGACAGTCACCCAGAGAAAAGCATTCTCTCAGGCTTTCACAGAAAGCAAACTGGCCAAGCAATGGCTGTAACTCATCCTGAAGGCTGACACAACAGTTCTACAAAGCACTGTATATGGTTCCAAAGTTAATCCTGAGGGGATTTGACCTTGGAAGATACAAAAGATGAATGTTTTGTTATAAAGGTCTTGCTTTGACTTGCCCTTGATCACCCAGGAATAAAAGCTTAATTACAAGGCATGAAACGCAGAGCTGGATTGGTGAGATGAGATGTAGGAAGCTTGGATCAAGAGCCTCCAACGTTGCAAGTTTCACTGGTGGCCCATTGAAGTTGTGAAACATTGGACTGTGTAGGCATCTGCTTCCTCTTAATTCAAATAAAAGAATTTTTTTTTCTTTCCTTAGAAAAATCAATAGGAAGGTAGGTCATGCTTACACACTGCACTCTGTATAACTATTGTGAGGACAATGTAGAATGTGTCAACTGTTAAAAAAATACATAGGAAAAAAAATTAATGTTTATTGAAAGTGTCAATGTTTAATCAATCTTTTACACTGATATCTATTAATCTAAACTGATCCAACGATGAAAATATGTAATATAACCATTGTTAAATTTATTTATTTACTTACTTTATTATTATTGTTATTTTTTTGGTGGCATCAGGGATAGAACTCAGGACCTTGCGCTTGCCAAACAAGCACTTATTCCATTGAGCTATCTCCCTAACCCCCATTATTAAATTTAAAAATAAATAAATAAATAAAAATAAAAAAAGAATACAATGGGAAGCATATGTAAAAGTATTGGACCTAAGAACACTCTTAAGGAAAACTGCATAAGAGAATTGTTGAAAAAAAAGCAGTAATTTAGTCATAAACCTGAAAGCCAGTGGAGATTCAATAAACTTAATGATTTCTTTAGGCAGAAAGGTCTTTTTCTCCTCTAGCTGCATACTTTAAGTTGTTTCCAGCATCATTGAATTCAGGAATGGATTCCTAACAAACTCATCCTTCCTGTCTCTTGTTTCAGGTACACCCCACACCTCTGTCTTTCCTGCAACACCTCTTAGCATCTCGTGAGTAATTTGTACTCATCTGAAGTGAAAGTGCATTTTCTTAGAAGTAACATTGGAAGGACCACCTTGCCCAGTTAGCTCTCAAAGGCTCACTTCATTTTTCTTTATTTTATTTCTCTTTTGCCAGGGAGTCAAACTCTGGACCTTGCTCTCGCCCGGCGGATGCTTAAACGGCAGAGCTATAGTTTTGCCTCTCTTTGGGTCTTCGTTTCAAAATTTAGAGACACCTGTGAGCGTCTTGAAGGTGCTCATGGAACTATTCATCGTAGCTCCTGGCCACTGTTCGTGTTCACAGCTTTCATTGTTACGTATGCAATCCCCTTCCGGAGAAAATGCTCTCACCAGAAAATAAATCCATACACTTACTATCATATTTTCTAGTGGGTTTATAAATTTGCATTTGTGGAAGGAAAATCTTCAAATTGTACTCTAAGAATTCCTTCTCTGTCTTGCTGTCCCCCACAAGAATGTTCACCAGTCTGAACACTGTCTAGTTTTCTTGCTATTCCACTGCTCTTCACCTGATTATATGCTTTGACTAAAACCCTTATTTTGTTCTTATTTGTTTTCTTAATTTTTCTCCAGTCAAGCAAATGCGTTATGTGTTTCGTTTGCCCCAGATCACCCATCACATTTTTGTTTCAACTTATCAAATCTTTTTCTAAGCACAAAAGTTCATAAACCTACTGTCCTTACAAATATATACTTACTTCAAATTGTTCTCTGCCCTCATAAATTCTGTGACTTACACATTTGATATTGATAGATCTACCAAAGTTTCCATCATACTCATTGTGGTGGATTGACAATTGGTGGGCCACCCGTAACACCCAGGTGAATTGAATCAGTGTGGTGTCAGTGGTGGGAGGCCCAGCTGAAGATTGTTGCTAGCAGCATAAGGGGCAGAAGTGGAGAAGAAGGAAAGTTTGCAGAGCCGTTGGTTCTCCTGGAGGACCTCGTCACGCTGGCTTGGCTAGTGAACTTGGCCCTTCTCATCAGAGGAAAAGCTCAGGGCCTCACTGTCGTGGAGAATGCTTGCAGCTCACTTTGCATGAGCCCTAGCCCTCATCTGGAGCATTACTCTCTGGTTCTGGAGGGGCAAATGATCTCAGGCTCATGGAGAAGCTTTTGCCGTTGGCTTTCCTGATGGGAATGTGGCTGTCCTCATCACTGGATGGGCTCAAGACCTCCCTGTTGCCGAGGATGGCTGTGGCAGTTTCGGTGAACTCTGATTCTTACTTTGAGCATCGCTTCCTAGCTCCAGTTAAATCCTTCAGCCTGTTAGCACAGGTCCTTCATCCGTCTGGCCCAAACTTTGAAGCCTTCACCACTGGTCTCCGGGCCTTCCCATCACGTACCTGTGAGACAGGCCTACCTGAGACATTGTCATGGCAGTAGGCCTCCAGCTGACTCATGGAAGTCTTGTTATGCTCTCTAGGTCTTCAGCTGAACTCATGCAGGGACTTAACATGGGATCCAGGCCCTCAGCTGGACTTTCTTTTTTTTTTTCTTTTTTTTTTTTTGTCTTTACTATGTGAACAGAATTTCTCTACTTATTGTGTACAACTATTTGTGTGATTCATTATAAAATAAACATAAAATGTCCCCTGTATTATAATGTTTCCCTTCCAAAACCCAGAACTACAGCACACATTTTCAATAACTATCCTTAAGTGATGGATGATTGTGTGAATATTTGATTTTTTAATTTTTATTGATACTTAGGCTGATGTCATCTACTTTGAACTATAAAATAATCATATTAATTGAAAATGCATTACACAGAAAATACTACAGAGAATTCAAAGAAGCAAGTTGTGAAAAAATATCCCTTTCTATGGGTAACACAGGAAGTACTGTTTAATGACATTAATTTCAAGAATGATTTCAAATAATGAATTGTAAATATGGAATCATTATTATATGCACATTTGCATGCTGAAGGCCACCAAAAGATCTCCAATATTTTTAAACTACATGGTAAAGCCCATTTTATCTATTTATTTTATGGGCATGTGTTTGCATGCATAATGAAAACATTCATTGTGGGTATGCGGGACACACACCTGTTGCAGCTTACACACATTTATTTCCTTTCCTTTTCCCGTCCACTCCTTTGTCCCTCTGGACCTATCACTCCTATTCTGCAAAAGTTTTAACTGTCCTCCTGTTCCTGTTCTCATCAAGATCTAGAACAACAGTGGGAAAAATGGCGTTAATGTGATTGCAAGAAAATAGGGATTTTTTTTTCCGATAAAAATATGTCATAATTGAGCAAAGTACTTTCCACATCAGCCTGAAATTCTGTGTTGAAAGTTTCAAGACTATGATATAACAGTTTTACATAGAAATTGATTCCAAGGGGTGATGATGAATTCATTGTTGTGGGATGAAAATAGCATATGCAACCGATGCTTCTGTCATATGTGTTAAATGAGAGAGAGTTTAATATAAAGGCATTTACATTATTATGAAAAGCTAAACATTTCCCTGAACACGCACAAAGGCGAATGGAAGCAGAAATGTCACCAGGGACTCAAGTACAGCACAGAGATCTCAGCAAACTGGAGACAGAAGCTCCTATGTACACCAGTTTCTAGTCAGTGGCCATGGAGGAAAAGAGACATTGGACTTACACTCGTATCATATATTTTAATGAAACCTGATGCTTCAAAAAGCTAACAGCATGTCTGATGAAATTTTCTTTTTTCTTAGTATACCAGATACAATGATAAAACTGCTCTTTTAGATTTCATTTTGAAAGAAGAAATATTTCTATTGAAAGAGAAGCAGGAAGTTTAATTTTCAGTGTATTTTAACATATTGAATACTTGATCTCAGTCAAAATAATATGACCTTGAGTTCTAAATTTCTTTATTTTAAAATAATGATATAGGATTGTATTATTGTATATGCTTTCTGATTTTCTCATAATTCTTAGTAACTCATACATAATATATTTATACATATTTTATATTTTTCTCTCCTTTTTCAGTCTTTGAAAAATGATGATAGTTGAGATATTTGTATTTTCAATTAAATTTTGTGGGATCAGAAATATCAAATAAATTTATTTAGGGAAGAATGTTTATATGCAAAGAATATTTTGAATTAAGAAATTTATATAGCCTCTATCATTTAAATTTAGTTTTTCTGTTGAATTTTATCTATTTAATTTCATTTTCATTCAAAATATTTCCCATATCTACAAATTTGAATTCAAGGAAATATTCCAATACATATTCTAGAAAAATATTTTTGTTCATTTGCTAATTACTTCAGACTGTTTAATGATATTTCTCTAGTGAAAAATATATAGAAAGGACTTGGGATGACGTGTATAAATGTGCGTTCAGCGACAGTGGTAAAATAGGCTGACCTGGTCTCTAAAGGTGTTTATCTTTATGTGCAGCTCATAATCAAAGCAGAAATCATAATAGTATGGTACAACTCATTCAGTTTGATTCTTTTGGGGAGGAAAATAGTATTTGTTGAGTGGCCATCAGATGACAGACATTCTACATCATTGTCTGAATTGTTTCAGTGTCACTGAAACATGGACAGGCTGTGTCAAGAAATGTGTCATCAACTATCAAGACTAGCAGTTGGAATAATTGCCGATTTGTGATGTGAATTCAGATCTAGGTCTCTCCTCAGTCTACTTTTTTTATTTGGTTGCAGCGCACCTTCCAGTCAGGTCTGAGTTAAAGTTCAACTGACATTCTGTTATTATAATAGCTGGGCTCAGATGTCTCTGAGTGAGGACTGATTTCACTCTGTTATTTTAAGTTTTAGAATGCATGAGACTTTGTTGAAACAGATGGCTGGACTTTAATGTCAGAAGTTTAGATGCAGTAAGTCTAGTAGATTTCACTTTTAATGAGTTCCTGGGCATTGATGCTGAAGAAGTTACGGGCGCAGTGCTTTCACACCCACTGTATGTAAGTTTTGCCATTGATTGGGGGAAGGGATTTCCAAAGGGGAACTTAGCATGTTTAACAGAGATAATGATCTTCTGCACATAGGGAACTCAAATCCATAACTATCGATACCAACCGACACACAGCAAAGAAATTGCTTTTCTATTATTTGGTTATTTAGAGCAAGGATTCATTACTAATGAACCCATAATGGGCAATAGACAGGAGACTAAATGTTCTACAGTGAAGATAAAGACTGCAGTATGTGTGTGGATAATGAAAAACCTTGTAGTCACATCCAAAGGATAAACTTTGGAATGTGGAGAACTGGTGCTCTGCAGAGCGATGGGAAGCATAGGCTTTGCCCAGTTTCTTACGACCTTATGTGTGAGGGTATAGATTTATAGACTCTTGTTTGTGGTCATTCTGATCAGATATCTGGCTCATCTTCAGTTTTTGCATGTTAGATTTTTGCCTTCCTTCCTAGATAAGGAAGTGAAACAAATTTTATCAGTTGCTTTCTCTACAGTGTACTCTCTTTTTTTTAAATTTAATTTTATTTTTTTCTTGTTTTAGAACTTTGTTTGTTTATTTATTTATTTTTATGGCCGGCTCAGCCTGCCCTGAGGGCAGGGCTAGCGCAGCATGTGGTGCCGGGGATCAAACCGCGGTCCCTGCAGCCGCCCAAGCTTTCCTAAGCAGGTGCTTTAGAACACTGAGCCATCCTGCTGGGCCCTACAGTATACTCTTACTACTCTTTCTTCATCTCATTCCTTTTTTATCTTACCTTTTTCTTAAATCCCTTTCCACTTTTCTTACTTTGCTAAACTTTGAATTAATGGTGTTCTCTGGAGTTTTATGGTTCTGTATTTTTTCTCTATAAAATCTCACTATCTCTACAGTTCTAAAATATAAGCCTTTCGTTATATTTCTTTCTTTCTTTTTTTTTTTTTTTTGTCTTTTTGAGACAGGGTCTCAGTATGCAGTTGAGGCTGGCCTTGAGCTCACTTTTGTAGCCCAGGCTGGTCTCGAACTCACACCGATCCTCCTGCCTCAGCCTCCCGAGTGCTGGAATTACAGGCGTGCGCCACCACGCCTGGCTTCGTTATATTTTTTGTGTTTGTACTTTTGTACTTTCTGATTAATAGTCCTAGTATATTCTTTATCTTTTTTCCTACCCAGTTTATTAATTCTTGTACCCAATTGTGACTTTTTCTGTTTGAGGGGTTTTCTTAGTAATTACAAATAAAGTTGTATATATGCATAGAGTTCACACCAACATATGTTATGTTGATTTCTCTTGTAAGTTATATGATTCTGAAGTTAAGATCATGCCTTTTTATATATGTGTTCCCATTGGTTTTGGTTTTTTTTTAGACTACAGTGTGTCAACTCTAAACAATGCAATGAACACGTAATTGAAAAGTCAACAATAATCAGCAATAATAAACATATACATGTGTTAGCAATGCAACATAGATAAAATAATTAAAAACACTTTGACTAGGAATATCTAGCACGTTGGAAATGATCATGTATTTTAGCATCCCATAATATTTAGTGCTAAATTGATTGCTGTGTGAAATGTTCCTCCTGGTCGAAATGTATTTCTAATCTAGGGTTGCATTGTTACGTAATATAAAATTTGCTGATATAAATGCCTTATAAATGATCATATAAGTAAATGTACATATTTTAAAGAGTTTTTGTCTTTTATGCAATCAATTTCACTGTAAAGTGGATGCAATTAGAGGTAAGAAGATGTTTAGAACAGTCACTAGTAGTGGGTATCTGACAATTACATTGCCTGGGCGAATGTGTGAATGTGCCTAAGTCTACAATATGCAGAGATGACTTCGCAGCAGAGACCTGCACACTCGGCAGCACATCCTCAGCCATGCTGCTGGGAGCCTACAATCAAGTATCCCAGGCTGTGGCTAACAGTACTGAGCCAGGTAGACACACTGTGTGCTTAAGTGCAAGTTGGTCTTGTCTGAGTGGTTCACCAGAGACTCTACCCTAAGGAGTGCCAGCATGTGTGTATAAAAACCATGCCCAAGATTCCAAGGAATGGAACCAGTGCTCAAGAACTGCATCCAAGTTTGGATTTTCACTATTATGTATGTGGTGCAGAAGGAACTGTGTCTTTTTTGCTAATTTTTATAGCTGAATATACAGCACATGGAAGATTCTCAGGAAACCTGTCTAAAAGAATACATAAATATATACATAAATGAATTTGCCTTCTCACTTTCATAAATTACCTTCCTCTTTTAAGCCCAGTACAGCAGCCCTTTAGTCTACCATGTTCTTCTATAGTTTCAAAGTTTGTACTTTTATGTTGCACTGTTCTCTGGTGAGCGATGCAGTAGAGTAGCGTTGGTTCTTCCTCTGGGCCACAATTTTCCCTTAGGGTCAGTAAGCGTAAAGTGAATGAAAGAAAATTGGAAACGTTCTTCGTTTTGTGGAATATCTTAGTTGTTTTTCCTGTTTTTCTTTTCCTTACTGATATGCGGTAGAGTCATTTTTTCTTTCTTTCTTTCTTTCTTTCTTTCTTTCTTTCTTTCTTTCTTTCTTTCTTTCTTTCTTTTCTGAAATAGAGTCTCGCTCACTGTGCAGTTCGGACTCCCAGTGATCCTCCTGTCTCAGTCTCCCCAGCTCTGGGATTACAGGCATGCTCCTCCACACCCAATTAGGGGATGGTACAGAAGGCCCAGGGGTTCAGGGCCAGCACAGCATGCAGTACCTGGAATCGAACTCAGGTCCTTGCACTTGCCAACCAGACACTGAGACTGCCAAGCTCTCCTCCCAGTGCTAGTAAACTCATTTTCAGTCAGTTCTCTTCAGTTGATTGCATATATTCAGTGGTTCAAACAATGTTGCAATAAAATATTATTTTTCTGGGTTCAGCCCCTGTTTCTCATGGCTACTTCTAGTAAGTATTTAGTAATTTCTGTTACAAAGACATAATTTTAATTCATCTCAACATCTAATCTAAACTGCTTATCTCCTAAAATCAGCACAGTATCATTGTTTCCAAGAATTAGATTTGCGTGGCTTGTTTCTTGCTGACATCAGTCACTTTAAGCAACCATTGCTTTGGGAATCACGGCCCACTCAGTTCCAGAGGAATGGTCAACTCTGCAAAAATATTTTGGCGCTAGTCTTGGAAATGAGTACATAAACATCTTTCTTGGTTATTCTGCCTTTTGTGGAAAACAATATAAGTCACACATCCAAAGCATATACATAAATTGTATGTATATGAACTATAAAGAAACCTTAACTCTAAAGAAATTAACTGTGACACATAACAATAGTACAATTAAACATTATTTTCGGATATCACAGTACTTGTTAAGATTTTTAGCTATTTTATAATCAGCAATTGTTCGGGTTAATAAGGTTTTATTTAATTCTAAGCACTACTTAATAACCAACAGGGTGCCTGCTATGCTCAGAGCCAAACTTCTTTTATTGTTCGTTTATTTGTCTGGTTTATTTTTGGTACCAGGATTGAAAGTCAGGACCTTGCCCTTGAGAGGCAGACACTATGCTGCTGAGCCATATCCTGGACCCAGAGCCAAATTTCTGCCTTCGGGGAGCATACAATTGTAAGGGGAAGTGTACACATAGCTAATCTTAATATAATAGAATTTATAATTATTTATAAACTTCTAGGGCTTCATAAGAATTCTTAAATTAGTCTGAAGCTAGTATAGATTGGTAGCAAAAAAACAAAAGCATTACACTGCATTTTATGGAAAATGTTTTTTTCAATTCTTTTATCGTTTAAATTTAACAATGGTTATATTACATATTTTCATCATCGGATCAGTTTAGATTAATACATATAGGTATATAAGATTGATCAAACAACTAAACATTAACCTTTCTAAATCCACATTACTTTTTTTTTTTCTTTTCCCCCTTTTTTTCTTTGAAAGTTGACATATTGCATATTGTCCTCACAATCATTCTATAGAGTG
>PVJA010001870.1:0-22345 GCA_004027025.1 Myocastor coypus
TCCTCCTCCTCCTTCTCCTCCTCATTGTTTTCTCTACGCATCACCTCTGACAACAGCACCTGAAACTTCGACAAAGTTTTCAGGGAACTATACAATCTGCACTCTGCCTGCCCCAGAACTTCTAGAAAATTCTCCTCTCTTTCTCTTAAGGGGCTTCACAAACAATTGCATGGTCATCATTACTGTCATTATTGAGCTACCGGGGTTCAAACACATGTCTTTGCACAAAGGCCAAATTTCCAAAGCGTATTTTGCCTTCCATTTTGAGAGAGGGTCTTGTTGAGACACAGAATCACCCAAGTTGATCTCAAAGTGGCAGTCCTCCTGCCTCAGCTTCTCCACGGGCCTAATGTTCCAGGCATGAACTGTGGCACTGGGTTCATAATTGTGTTATTTCAATATTCTAGTGTATTAGACAGGCTTTCCTGCTTGATTTGAAGCATTTATCCTTGGCTATGACTTTCCTTTTCATTCTTTATTGCATTGTTATCAGACTTAATCTTCTAAGTAAGAAGGTACCCTCTGGGAGGGGAGGAGGGACAGAAGGTGTGCTCTGACATCACTCTGGATTCAAGACCATTAATTCTCCACAAGGAAAAAAAATAATCAGGGCTCCAAAACTCAAAGAATCAAAAAATGAGCATTTGAGATGAAAATACACTTCCCAGATGAAACGATACAAATGGAAAAAAATACAAATAAATGTTCGCCATCATTGATAATTCAAAAGATACAAATTTAAAAAATGCTGAGACACCATGCTATGCCAGAAAGCTTGGCTGTCCTCAAGAAGCCAAACAATAACAAATGCTGGAGCGACTGTGGAGAAAAGAAAGACCCCTTCTCCACTGCTGGTGGGACTGCAGGCTGGTACAACCACTATAGATTCCTCAAAAAGCTAGGATTAGAGTTCCCATTCAGCCCCGCTCTTCCCCTCCTACCACAATGATACGTGTGCACCCGTGTTTATAGCAACGTAAGTCGTTATGGCCAAATCTTGGAAACAACTCCAATGTCCACCAGCTAAGGAATGGTTAAAATAAAGAATAAAGCTATCTACAGTACTCATAAAATGACGGTGTTATTTTTTAAATGGAGCTGAAGTAGCTACACATGTATGCTGCGCATAGTAACTACAACCACTAAACTGCATTAAAAGAGCTATAACTGATAGTGTGGCAGGCAAGAAGAACGTGGAGCCAGGCAAGACGCTCAAGAAAAGCTATAAGCAGAGTGTGATTGGGAGAACGGGCTACAAACCTGGAGACACTCCTATGATAATATCAAAAATCAGGTAAAGATGAATAGAAATGAGATCCAACTCTCTCCCGGCTACAAATATGCCAAGGAACAGACAACAAGTGACACAGTGGAAGACAGACCCCCTTCCACCCGGAGCCAAAGGAAAGCTGTGAGCTGACGCAACTGCCAGCCAAGTCCAGGAGACGGGAAATTAAAAGGAAAAGAAGATGCCGTCGCGCGGTGCGAGCGGCACCCAGGCTCCGAGAAGACACAAGTCCTGATGTAGGTTCCTACGAAACCAGAAAGCAAAGAGCAGCGAGGCAGAAGCTGATGAAACACCAGAAAGAATCCACCAGCTTCCCCGTCCTGGGTAGAGATTTCGAACCTGCGCCTGAACACATCCCAGGAATATCAGGCAGCTCCAAATCGGTGGGGGCGCTCTTGAACTGTTTGGATAGGCTTGTTCTCCAGGGAATGCTTCCTCCAAAAGCAGTACCAGTCTTGCAGTGCTTTCGGTATTTATTTATTGGGAGCAAGGTCTCGCTACACAGACGGGACATGTAGTGATCCCTCTGGCCCAGTTTCCCAGTGCTGGGATTACAGGCGTGTGCCACCATGTCTGATTTCTTCGGCTGACTATGTGCTCTGGGGGGTAAAGTAAGTCAATAAATAGTAAGTCCCGGGTAGCACTAAATATCATTGTCATCCTCCTCCTCCTCCTCATCATCATCACCATGCAGTGTGCAGGACAGAACCCAGGTCCTTGCGCTTGCCAGGCAAGCCCTTATTCCACTGAGCTATCTCCCCAGCCCCCACTCTTCTAATGTTAACACGAAATATTCACTCAGATCAACCGTATTCTGAAAATACAAAGAAACACTTCATTGAAAAAATGCAAAATGCCCACAATATTTTGTTTATCAAAGAATTAAATTAAGAACCTTTAACAGGCATCTAACTGGAAATCCCAAAGAATCTGTGTATAATACAACAAACTCTTTGATCCAACTAATGATGGATCAAGGGAAAAGATAGACTTTAAGATACTCTGAGTTAAGTGTTAATGCAATTATAGGTTTTCAATATTTATGTGATTCAGCTTCTGTAGTGCTTAGAAAAGAATATCTTAGAAAATAAGTCTATGATCATGCTCTTCCGTAGAAAACTACAAGAACTGGGCCAGACAGGTAGCTCAGCAGATTAAAGCACCTGCAAGCAGGAACAGGGGCCAAAGGTCCCATCCCTGAGCCCGCAGCGCCGGCCCTGCCCCCTGGGTATGCTGAGACAGCATGGTGCTACGTGTCTGTAATCCTAGCTCTTGGGAGGCTATAAACAGGTGGATCACAGTGAGTGTGATCTAGTTAGTAGTGAGGCCCTGAACACCCTGTAGACCCTTCCCTAAAATACAAAAAAGAAAAAAAGGAAAACTATAGGAATAAGAGAACAGTTTGAGCTGAAAGCAAGCAGAAGAAATGATTAAAATTAGAAAACAAATTGCAAATGAGAAATCAGTGTACAAGATCAACAAAAACAAAAGCACATTTTTGGATAAATACAATTGCACATGCTGAGCCAGTAGCTGACGTAGGCCCACCGGAGAGAGATAAAATATAAAATAGTCATGTAAGAAATGAATAAGAGGTCATCACTTAAGATCCCATGAAAAAAACAGTAAATATTACAAATAACTGTGCATTCATGGCCCAATAATAGGGCCAAGTCCTTGGGGGATATACACCACCAAAACTCTCACAGGAGAAACAGATCGAAAGTCTGAATCAATCTGTATTGGTGAAAAGAAATGAATCAATGGTTAATGTGTTTCTTAAAGAAAAAGCATTAGGCAAAAACAAAATCATTAAAGCATGCTACCAGTCATTTAAGAAATACATGATACCAACTGTTTATAATTTATTCAAAATATTAAAGTAGAAGGAACACTTAGCAACTCACTCTGTAAAACAACTTTAATTCTTGTACCAGTTAAGGACGTGCCTGTCATCCCAGCACCAGGGAGGCTGAAAACAGGAGGGTCACTACGAGTCCAGGCTGCATAGTCAGATCCTATACCAAGTACATGAATAAAAAATAAAGAAAGAAAAATAAAAATTTGTTGCATGTTGTAAAGCCATACCTATAGAAAATTGTGTATTTGTAAAATGTTTAAACGAAATAAGCCACATGGCTGACTAAAGAGAGGAACACCCGACTGTGGAAGAAAGTGAATAGCAAATACAGCCATAACCTTTAAGTAGAAGGAAATATTAAGCATAACATAACAAAAAAATGGCGAAACATCAGATACATCAAGAAGATGTGCAAAAACAAATACCAGATCTTCGGAAGACCATTAAAACTGCTACACTTGTGTCACTAGAAGAAATTCACAGAAAAAGTAAAGTTTTAATACTCAGTGCAAGGAATGAATCAGAAAGATCCCACAGACATCAAATTTTGAAAAAAAAATATATATCAGGAACAAATAGAGAAAGAGATTCGAGAACTAATGAGAATTGATAACGAAAATGTAGAAAAATCTATCAGAAGAATGGAATAAAATTTGAATAACTTTCCCTGTGAAGAATACATGACTAAACTTCCCACTGGGAATAAATTCAAGGAGGTCCAGATGGCTTTGGAAGTGATTCAATGCAGAATAGACTTCAAGTATTTCTTCACTTTAGAAAATTTAAATAATCTGTGGATAATTGTTCGGTGTAAACTTTATACAAAATCACAACACTAACATAATGAAGATGCGAATATATAAGCACACTATGAAGTAACATAGAATAACTTGATGAACTCATGCAGAAAACCATTTAAGAAACCAATAACACTAGCAAAGAAGAACAAAAAAGTACTGGTAAACTGAATAATCTAAAATAAGCTCCTCTCCTCACAAAATGAATCCTCTTACGTATTGCAATAGAAAGCAGCAGAAAAGAAATTTCTGGACACCTAAGTGAAAAGTGGCTTTGAGACAGAGACACAAAACACTCCCAGATGATAAGATAAATGTCTGCAATGCAAATAAGGCTAGCATTCGGAACAGACAGTGCCCGAAGATTGGTAGATGAGGGCCGTAAGTCATGCGTCCACTAAGGCACACAACGAACACAGCAATTTCCACCTGGCATGGGCTACACCAATCACAAAAGGATCGCTATGCTACGAGTAGGTGTGTGCCGACCCCCACGGCTGAGCTCTGCCTGGAGAGTCTGCAGCAGTTCCGGAAGAGGGAAGCGCTGGCAGGGTGAGGGGAGCCGGTGAGTCCCGCTGCACGCTGCACGCTCCTCAAGGTCTGCTCTGCGATGCAAGCGCCTGCACGCAGTCACCCACGGACCGGTCTCATCAGGGTTTCTTTCCTCCTTGTGTGTTACATTTCAACTTTAAAATAACAAAAAGGCTTTGGGGTTGCATTCAAAATAATTTTTATTCTACATTTTTCTAAAGCTCAAAATACGGAAAGGGCATGCAGTGAATTAGAACATGTTTCCTACACTTAGAGAGGAGGAATGAACAGAGAGGAAAAGCGAGAACTCAAGAAAAAGAGGTAGACTAACTTGGACAGGGGACAGGACAGGCTGAATTAGTTTATATACGTCATACCAGAAACATGAGCTATTGCATTTGTTAGCAAAATAAAACACTTTGGTCCTATCTTAATAAGCAAAATGTGTATTTTTTGCTTGCTTTTTTTAGACAGGGTGACACTATACAGTCAGGCTAGCCTTCAATTCACTGTGTAATCCAGGCTGGCTTCAAATTTGTAGGGAGCCTCCTGCCTCAGCCTCCCAAGAGCTGAGCATACTTGAATGCACTACTATGCTTGGATCAATATGCAAAATATTTAAAATACTGAATTTTCCCACAGTAAACCCTGAGAGGATTTTACTAACCTTGGAGACATGAAAGTTAACATATTTTGCTATTCAGGTCATGCTTAAACTTGCCCTTAACCACCCAGCAGAAAAGTTTAACCACGAGGCATAAAATGTAAAGCTAGATTAGAATGCTGAGCTTGAAAAGGTTTAAATCAACAACTTCCAACATTGCCAGTTTTAACAATAACCCACTGCAATTATGGAACATTGGATTATGTATACAAGTACTTTCTCTTAGTTCAGTGAGAAAAAATTTTTTCTTACCAATGATGATTAGAAAAATTATAACATCTACACCGTGTGCTCCATATAACTACTAGGAGGACAACAATCTGCATTGTATCAAATATTGGAAATGTACTTCTAAAGTGTTTTGAAACTGTCACATTGTTATTTCTTATTAAAAGCTATAAAAAAGAAAAAATACTGTATTTTATACTGATCTTTTGAAGACTTCATTTTTCAAAACAAAATTTTCAAGACTTAGATTTGCTTGAAAGTTCTGTTGTAATTGCCTGTCAGACAAGCACAGAAAGCATATTTAAAGCTCATCAATTTTTTTTTTTTTTTTTGGTGGGGCCACAGTTCGAACTCATGACCTTGCACTTGACAGGCAGGCACTTGTGCCATGGAACTATCTCCCCAACCGCAAAACTCATCTATTTTTAACATGTGACAATAAACTAAATTTATAAATAAATGTTTTTTTCTGATAACATAAAACCTAATATAATCCTTTATTTTTTTCATTGTATTTAGGAGAGCATCTACAGGGTCTCACTACACAGATCAGACTCATAGTGGTCTGCCTGTTTTTAGCCCCCCCAGGGCTACAATTACCGGTTCATGCCCCCATGCCAAGTCTCAGTCCCATCTCAGTGTGCCCCAGGGGATCAGGGTTGGGGCTGGCATGCATACTGGGGATCAAACCCTGTGACTTAAAATAAATGTGAGAACTGTCACCCTTGTTGCTCTCCCCTGGGGGCCAGAATGTCCCCTCCCGGAGTTCACCTTCCTCTGAGCTATCTGGCCAGCCCTCTGGGATATAATCCTTATGCCATATATATATATATATATATATATATATATATATATATATATATATATATTTTACATTTCATTTGCTATAATTCCTAGTAAAATTTCACCTTTCCAAGTGTCACATTTTAGATATATTTATTTGTGCTTTATTCTCCTAGCATAAAACTAAATAGGAGGAGGAAAAGAAATCAGTGGGCATAATAGCACTTTCCAGGCGTCCCCACAGCCAGAAGACAGCCTGCGCAGAGCACGTCACTCAGAACGGCGGATGGCAGCTTGCTACTCTCCTACGAGCCAGACAGAATCACCGCACCTGTTTGCCTGCAGGCACCAAACTTCAGTCTCTGTTAAAGCCAGGGTTTCCACCCTGCTATCGGTACCCAAATTCACCGGTAACCTTTCGGGGCACTTAGCGTACCACCTACAGGAACACCCCTCTGTGCTTACCACGCATCTGCCCTCCTCTGCACACGCGTGCAGCCCTGTCTGCGGTCCGCCTCCTCCGCACCCTAAGCAGATGCGGTGAACACGGAGGTTTTGTCGACATGTAGGAAAGTGCCAGAGTGTCTGTGGTTGCACAACTTGAACCTCGCCCATTCCTATGTCCAGGAAGAGCAACGCAATGCCTGTAATCTTTTGCACGTACTTTGCCTGCTTTCTGTTTGCTTCATGAAAAATATCTATTTCACTTTCCCTTTTTTCCTCTCAAGTTTTTTTCAGTATTTGGTCCGGAGTCTTATTATTGCAGCTCAGACTCGTAGTGATCCTCCTGTTTTCAGCCTCCCCAGTGCTGGCATTACAGTTGTACGCCACCACGCCTGGTCTCAGTGGCTGACTCGGTGCACCTGGGGTGGGGCTGGTGTGGGGCTGGAGCAAGGGATCGAACCCTGTTCCCTGTGCTTGCCTAAGCAGGCACTTAGTCTGCTGAGCTATCTCATCCGCCTGATTTCACATTCCTTTCATAAGAAATATCTCATAGTTTTTTTATCTGGCATTTTCTTACATTCCCACAGACGTGGATACTGAAAAAACTGGCAAATTGAAATATTTGTGAAAGCAAACTGAGAGGCACGCCTAGCAACAGAAGGTGTGACACTGCCCTTTCCAGCGCCAGCCACCTCAGAATGCAGGGTCATCACCCTTCTGTAAGGAAGCCTCTTGTTTTCCGAGCCCTTTCCTAGATGCCCGCCACTCAATCTCAATCCCGCGGCTCATGCCTGATCACTTGGAGGGAAAGCAAATCTTGGGAGCCTCAGGAAGCCAGGAAGTCGATCAAGTGTGTTCAGGTGGGACAGGGCCTCAGCGCCTAAAGCCAACAAGCTACCCCAGTGCTTAGAACAACATCCTGTCTGGGTCGGGCCAGCTATTAGTCGCTAAGCACCTTGTGTCATGTGACACAAGCTTTGCAAAAGTATAAAGGATAGCTTTTGTGTGCCTTGAGTTAGTCCTGCCCATCAGGCAGACTGGCGACCACCTAGCCCAGCTTTTCGTCTTCCCGTCTATCTTGCTCATTCCTACTGCTGTGTCTCCCCAGGGTTGCACTGTTTGCAGTAAGATCAGTGGATTTCTACAAGAAAAAACCTTAAAATAAATGCAAGAAGTGTCACCCCGTTGCTCTCCTGGAGGCCAGAATGCTCACCTCCCTAGGGTACATCCTCTTCCCTACAAGTTTCACACGCATTCTGCATCATTTCCGTCCTCACTGTGCTGTCCACTGAATGGCTAGACAGTATTTTTGCAGTCATTACCCTATGCTATGCCATTAGTGAACCTGAACTCGCCCCTGACATCCCCTCTCCTGGTCTTAAGTTGGCACCTTCCTCTTTTACACTAAGTACAGGGGCAGCACTGATTGCTTCCTGCTCTGGCCCTTATTAGGATGAGGTGTCCCTCTTCTGCACTGCTGTAAGACTCAGCTTGTCACCCGCATCACTCACACTCACTAACTTGAAAGTGTTCCTTTCCCCAACCACAGATGTGGGGACTTAAAAGAGGTGGATTTTCTCAAGGCTGGCAAAACACGCTCCCCTGCTATGTTTGTGTCCAGTTGTCCCCGCCAAGCCATGTGCAGTCATGGGGATGGAGCTTCTAGAGTTTGAGGTTAACTCATGATCCACTGGGATCATGGGTGTGAGTAGTAGACCCAGCCTGGCGCAGACAGCCTGAGTGCAGCATCCGGGAGACAGGCTCGCTCTCTGCAGCCACTGTGGCTCCTCCTTCTCCCTTTTGCTCTCTGCTCTCTGCTGCCACCAAGAAAGATTATCTCTGCCATGTGCCACTCTGCCTTGGGCCCAGCTGAGTATGGGCTGAACCATCCAATAACTGAGCTAAATAAACCTTTCCTTCCTTTATTTTGAGTGTCGGATATTTGCCCGAGCCACAAGAGAAAAGTAACTGAGACACCCCTAAGTTTCAATTGGCGTTACTATTACTACCTCTGCCTGGCAAGCACAAAGTCTTGAGTTTGATTCCTGGTGCAAAAATATATATATATATATTTTTAACAGCTTATTTTTCTTTGTATGTGCAAAGTGTTTCTAACTCTGTATTCCAAAACTTCGTAATTATTCCCTCTCCCACAGTCTCTTATAAACAGCCTATCACAGAGGCCATGTAAAGAGCTCGGCAGGCTAAGAGCCTCCCTGCTCCCTGGCAGGTACAAGGTCCTGGGCTCATCCCAGCACCAAAAACAAAACAAAACAAAAACAAACAAACAAAAAAAAACAGCCTACCCTGTGGGTTGGTTTTTATGCACAGACAGCTGAGATACCTGAAGTTTTTACTACTGGCTATTGATTCAATTCCTCTTGGTACTCTGCTATCTTAGTTCATGTTTTTATGCTAAAGATTCTGTTTGATTTTTGTTATTTATTCTTTTAATGCTTTTAATTTTTTCTGCTTCATTTCCAGATTGGTAACATATTTTCCAATAAGTCAAAGACAAAGACTATGTGTGTCTTATCTTTGAGTGCTTAAATAATTTTTGCATAGATATCTTGTAGCTTTTAATGTCTCTGAGTCTTTTTATACCAAAACATGTTTACTTGCATTTTTCTGTGTATTCTGTGGATAGACAGAGAAATATAGTTTCAAATGTTTTTCATCAGCCTACTAAGTTACCAAATGTTTCTAAGTCACCAAATTTTGTTGTAACTGACACATATTGCTCTGGTCTTCCGAGTGACAGTTCCTCTTAAAGTGGCTAGGTTGGCCAGCCAGATAGCTTAGCAGACTAAAGAGCCTCTTAGGTGGGCTCAGAGACTCAGGTTGAATCCCAGGCATGCTGTGTGGGCCCCATCCCCAGGGTGCCCTGTGACAGTGAGCAAGACTGTGCGTGGTGGCACACACCTGTAATCCCAGTGCTTGGGAGGCTGAAAACAGGAGGATCACTACCAGTCCAACCTGTGTCATGAGACCCTGTAGACCCTGTACCAAGTACATGGAAGAAGAAAGAATAAGAACAAGAAGGAGGAGGAGGAGGAGCAGGAGGAAGCTAGGCCATTTCATTCTGTTCTTAATTCTTTATATTACGTTGATTTCAGGCCAGGCACAGTGGCTTATGCCTCTAATCTCAATCTCAACAAGCTGACACAGGAGGATCATAGCAAGTTCAAGACCAGCCTAAGCTACAAAGAGAGCTGAATTGTATTCAAGTCCAGCCTGGGTTGGATAGCCAGGCCTTGTCTCAAAAACAAAACAAAACAAAAAATCTAGATTGCTTTCATTCTTAACTCATGGTGATGATGTTTTAATTTTTTAAGTATCTGTCGTTATTTTAAGTGACATTCTTTTAGAGCATTAAACCTTGTCCGGTACCACGAAGGGCACTTATTTTCCATCGCTAAGTGCTCTGGGAGAGCTCTGCTGCAATCCGGTGTGAAGTAATCATTCTCCAGCTCAGGCTGTCCTGTCCTCCAGCACTGCATGAGAGTCGGGACCTTTCGCTAACTCGGTAAGCTCTGCTGCTGTTTCTCAGTGCAGACGTGGCTGATTACTGGATCTTCCTGGTTCCGTCTGCAGTGTGGCTTCTGTACTTAAGGCATCCGGGCCACCCAGGTGCTGTCCTGGGACACTCACTTGGCATCCAGGCCCTGCCAGCCGCTTCACGTCTCAGATAGATACAGGATGCTTCCCTAATTCCTCCAATCCTGTCAGAATCTTGGCACAGGGACTCTATCTTCGCATATATTAAAACTAACAGTTGTTCCGTGGAGATTCCATTGCATTAAAAAGCTTTCCTAGGAAAAAGAAATCAGCACCTGCATGGAGACGCAACCCACAGAACGGTGGAAGATTCTACCCACAATCCCGCAGACAAAGGAGTAACATAGGAAGAATTGAACAAAACAAATCAGACCCCACCACCACCAATTTGAAAACTCGGTCCATAAATAGATACAGACTTCTCAGATGAAAAGAAGTACAAACAGCCAGGGCGACGGAGATAGCTCAGGAGTCTAAACATCTCTCTAGGCAAGCACAAGGACCCAGGCACAATTCCCAGTACCGCATGTGTGCAGGTCTCACCTTAAGTGTGCCTAGATGGCACACCAGCCACCGAGACCGGGTGTGGTGGCACAAGCCTGTAATCCTGGTGCTGGGAAGGCTGGCACGGCAGGACCACTGAGTCTGAGCTTCGTAGGGACACTGTACCAAATACATTGAAAGAAAGAAAGAAAGAAAGAAGGAGAGAGAGAAAGAGAGAAAGAAAGAAAGAAAGAAAGAAAGAAAGAAAGAAAGAAAGAAAGAAAGAAAGAAAGAAAGAAAGAAAAATACAAACAGCAAATAAGCACATAAAATAGATATTCATCACTGGTTACTTGAGAAATACAATTGTGAACGGCCTGGAGATTCCATCTTGGCCGGCTGGAAAAGGAACTCTTCCCCAGCATGGGTTGGAATGTAGAGTACTACGGTCACAGTAAAAATCTGTGTGGCAGTTCCTTAAAGAAGTCCCATTAAAAGTCCCAGCGGACTCAGCTATTCCCCTACCAGGTACTATTCTGGAAGAAAAACAGCACACACAGCACAGTAACGTATGCACACCTATGTTTATAGCAGCACAGTTGTTAATAGCTAAATCTTGGAAGCAAACCGATTTCCTATCAACTGAGGAATAAACAAGAAAGATATGGGTCCAGCCTGATAGCAGAGGGGACTAAAGTGCCTGCTTAGGCAGACAGCATCGGCTGAGGTCTGCTCACCAGTGCGGGCTGCCGGCCCCACCCGCGGGGTACACCGAGATGGAGATTGAGATTCGGTGTGGTGACACAGGCGCTTGTAATCCCAGCGTTTGGCAGGCTGAAAACAGGCAGATCACTAGGAGTCCGATATTCATAGTGAGATCCTTTAGACCCTACAGATCCTGTCCGAAATGTAGGAAGAAAACAAAAAATGTGGGTTATTTATACAGTGGTGTATGACTGTGCCAGGAAGAGAGGTAAACCTGAGGTATTTCTGGGTAAACGGATGGACTTTCAGACCGTACAGGTAAGTGAATTAAGCCATACAGAAGGCTGTAAATACTGCATTGCCTTTCTGGCATGCGCGGCTACCCAAGAAAATAAGGGCCACAGTGCGCAATAGATGCTGGGAAAGAGGAAGAGATTAGGGATGTCCATAGGGAATAAGAAAGAAAGGGAATGCAGACGCACAAGGACAAAAGGACACCAAGTGGAAACAGAGCTTTTAAATAAGGAGCGGGAGAGTGGCTGAAGGGAGCGCAGAGGACGTTGAAAATAAAGTAATCAAGACATATCACATGCAGGTGTACATGGAGTATGCTCATATCTACAAATTATACCACTAAAGTTACTATTCTTTTCTAAAGAAAAGAAATTGAGATTGGTCATTCCTCTGTTACTCCAGTGGGTCAACGGTATTGGCTGTGGAAGTTAATAATTATTATTAAGAAAAATTAGATTCCTACTAAACAGCAGAAGTTAGGAGGCCTAAGATATGCTCGGGGACATTTCCTGAATACTGTCATGTCACTAGTAGCAATGAATAGAAAATTAGAGAAGTAAAAGCATTCCTGTGTAGTCTGCTAATGGCTCAAAACAGTTAGAAGGGAAAGGTGTTTCAGTTGCCCCAGCCTGAACAGACCCACTGCCCGCCGAGATGCTATAGGCGAGGGCATAGTTGAAGACAAACACTTTCGTGTAGTCACAAGTTGACCAGCTGCAAGGGCAATAGTCCTGGACATGTGCTCCTTACTTTGGTGTGGATGGCTGTGCCTACGATCTGCTCCCATCTTACAGGCAAGTACTCTCATAGTCCTGGACATGTGCTCCTTACTTCTCTGTGGATGGCTCTGCCTACGATCTGCTCCCATCTTACAAGGCATGAGTCATCTGAGAAGCATTCGTAGTCCCCAATCTTGGGGATTGCTCTGAATCTCAGGGTGCTGGAAGTGGGTTTAACTCTGAGGCAGAGACCCTTGCCCTATGGTAGGCCAGGCAACCAAGGATCTGTGTGCATCTCCCACTGGTGTAGGAGCTCGTTGAGACCTAGCTCCAGGGAGCACACTTTTCTTCACTTGAAATTCAGGATAAGAAAAGCAGGCGCACATGGGCACCAAGCTGACAAGGAGTACACAGTGGTAGTTTTTACCAGGCCCATGTTAGGTGGCTTTCCCAGATTTCTCTCACATTATGTGCTGGGTTAGAAAAAAGGTAGGCAAAGTCTGAGGGAAGAATTGGGGCAGCAACCAGTGTGGTGTGCAGCGTACCACGGAAATCACAGAGGGTACAGCCCCTACCCAGCCTCTTCGGTAGCTAGCGTCACGGATCCAACCAGGTGCTCCTCCGTCAGGCTCCATGGCCTGGGCCGACACCTCTGCCCCAGCTGCGGCTTTCTTCAGGATGAGGTTTGCTCTGGATATTTCACACATCGATGCAACTGGTCTTTTGTTCTGTGGGTTCCCATTTGACCTCTTGAGTATCAAGCTGTCTTTGTTCTTCTATAAAGCCCACCTAGGTGTGTGTGTGTGTGTGTGTGTGTGTATGTGTGTGTGTGAGTGTGGAGGGGGGATGTTTAATTCATGGCTGCCCCTAGGTCTGCCAACCCAGCTAGAGTGCTTCCAGAACTTTCTTCCTGAGTTCTCACAGTGTGAAAAGATTGACCTCTAGGACACATGCAATTCCCTGCCCTGCATAGTAATTTTGCCCCTTCAGCCAAACTCTGTCAGATGTAAAAGACACAAGGAAAAGCGGTGGCAATAAAACACATTCCAGGTTACTTCGTTATGCGCTTAGAGTTCACGATGCGGGAAGTGGAAAGCTGGGTGCTACGGTTAGGGAGTGTGGACAGCGTTTCCATGCTGGAATTCTTATTCCCAAGGTGACAGTCTTAGAAAGTGGGGATTTGGGGAGGGTGTTGGACCATCATGGCTGGATTGCTTAGGCACAAATGGGACTGTGCCCTTATAGGAGAAGTCCAGAAGGTACCTTGAGGATGCTACCACACGGTGACATAGTAAAACATCTTGTCCATGAACCAGAGAACAGACCCCTGGGTGACACTGAGTCCGCTGGTGTCTTTCTTACCAGTGCTGGGATTGAACTCAGGATCTTTGCACTGAACTGTATCCAGCCCTTGGCAAACATATTTTGAGATAGGCTAGGTCTGTGAGTACCCTCAGATGTGGTTGAATTTGTGGATCCATCAAAAACTGGGCTTTTCTTTGTTGGCAGAGTTTTAATTACATTTTCAGCATCGTTAACTGATATTGATTTGCTCAGGAATTTTAAACCTTGATTTGGTCTTGGCAATTTGTATGTATCTAGGACGCCATCTGTACTGCCTGTGTTTTTCATCTTCTCAGAGTAGAGATGCTCGAGGTAGGTCTGGAAGTCCATGGGATTGCCACAGGATCCACTGGGATTTTGCCCTTTGCCTTCCTAATGCCATGAGTTTTAGTCTTTTCTCATTTTGTTGAGTTTTTTTTCTTTTTTAAATCCGTAAGGAGTTTATAAATTTTGTTTAATCTTTCAAAGAGTCCATTTTTTGACTCATTCGTTCTTTTTAATGTTTTCTTGGTCTCACATGCATCAAGTTATGCTCTGAACTTTATAATTTCCTCCCTTTCAGCAGCTGGGTTTACTTTGTTCTTTTTTTCTCAAAATCTGAGTGAGATTCGGCATTCAGTTGTCCCTTTGCACCCATTCTTGCGTCCCCATGTGAGAGTTCCCTGAGGTAGGTCGCCCCTGTAGGATGGCTCTGCTTGCTTCCCACGGGTTCTACTATGCGGCTTCAGCATGAGATTGGCTTGTGGAGAGAGTCCCGTCTCTTCCATGGCCCAGTGCTTGTCCCAAGGGTGTTTTTTATTTCCATGTGTTTATGTGGTTTTTGTGATTTCTTTTGCTGCTGCTTTCTGGGATAAATTCAATTCCTATGCATTTATTTAAGCATGCGCTATGGGCTAGTACATGGTTTATTTTTGAGAATATGCCATGGGCAAGTGAGAAGTATGTGCATTCTGACTGGGGTGCAACATTCTAGGGGTTTGTTTGGTTTTTATATATTTGCGGGGTCACGCCACACAGACTCCACTCACAGTGTCCCTCCTGTTCTCAGCCTTCCCAGTGCTGAGGTTATAGGTATGTGTCACCATGCCCACTCTGAGGCTGGAATACTCTGCAGACATCCACTAAGTATAGTTATTGACATGTCTAGTTCTGATATTTCTTTATTGATCTTTTGTCTAGTTGATTTATCTATGTGTTCCAGTGTGGTATTAAGTCCCCATGAAAATTGTGGTCGTGCTTATTTGATTTTCATATCCATTAATATTTGTTTCATGCAGTTGCATGCCCTGGTGTCTGGCACATATGTATTTATAATTGCTGTACCTCCTCAGAGTTTCCCCATACCAAGAATGTAGCGTGCTTCTTTGTTGCTTTTGGTCAGTCTTGGCTTGAAGTTCACATTGTCCGCAAGTAACATAGCTACCCTTGATCTTTCCATGTCCCTGTCATAGGGAGTGCTAATCGCCATCCTTTGACTTTCAGTCTATGAAGTTTGTTGGTGTTGTACGTGTCTTGTATGTAGTATACTATTGTATCTTGCTTCTTGATCCATCCTGTCCGCTTGTTTTCTTTGATTAGTGAATTGGGCCTATTTATATCGACATTCTAAGTGATGTGTACTAGCCAACCACTCCCAGTATTGTCCTGTGGCTGCTTCTGTTTCTCCTCTGCTGATTGCTCACTGTCGTATCCAGCTCTATGGTCATGTACCAGAAACTTGTATGCCATGGGTTTGCTCTTAGTAGAATGATTTTACCCTGTGTAGCACAGCTTAAGAGGGACAAGGGACAAAACGGAGAGAAGAATAGCAACAAACATAGTAGAGGTTAGGCTGCAGGACAAAGGTTGATCACTTAAGTTTTAAGAAACTGGAAAAGACCACGAGAAAGAGGAAAGACAAGAGAAAAAGCGCAATAATATGGAAGTGACTCAGAAAGAGAAAAGATAATACTTTCTCATATGAAACTGTTATAAAATCAAAGGGGTTGTTGAGGAAAGAGAGAAGAAGGAGAGAAACAGACAATTAGAACAAAACAAAACAAAAAAGGTAAGAAACATTTACAGAAAAAAAAAAAAGCAAGACATGAGAAGGAAACCAATAGGACAAGCAAAGAAAAGTAAAATCCGTCCAGGGTCTGTTGTCCTGTGGTAGAGGCCAAGGTGGAGCCTAGCTGCATGCTGTGTAATCCTGCCAAGCTTGCAGTAGGAGCTCTGCTGGATGGAGGGCTGGCACTGGGCTCTGGGTGCGGGCACTGGGACTGGTCTTAGACCACACCGTGACATTCACGTCTTCTCCCCACAAGTGTCTCTGTGGCCCTTTGCGGTTGCTGTGGCAGCCTGGGTAGGGAAAGTCCGGGCTTCTTCCCTGCCCTCTCTACAGGTGCTGCTTACACATCCTGTACGGCTTCCTCTGCTCCACTCCGCTGATGCCGCCCACATGCTGGTCTTGGGCTGGAAGCATGCCTGTGTTCTGTCGTACGCTCTGCTGCCAGCCTACTTACGCCCTTTGGACAAGGTTCCTCTGCTGCTACCTGGCCAGGGGACACTCCTGGTCCTTTAAAGTTAGGGCTTGAGCCGGGCCTTTGCGCAGCCACCAGCACGATATCTGGGGTCAGGGCCGTCCCAGCTCCTTGCTCTAGGCAGAATTCACCCGGCTGCTTCCCACCTGCTATAGTCTGCGGTGACTCGAGATCTCCTCCCTTCCCTCCCTCCCGTTCCACTCCAGGACAGTGGCAGTGAAACAACCCAGGAATGTACTCCCAATCCCAGCTTCAGCTTCCTTCAGAAAGTAATCGTGTATTCCTAAGCTACTTCCAGATGATATGGAGAAATCCTGGATGTCATTTAGTTTCCTGCTCTTAACAACCCACTTCCACTTACAGTAATAATTGTGGACTTGCCTCAACAAATAGGTCTGCTTTAATTTTATTAATAAAGCCCATATTTCATTCAGTGACCGTGCTCCCCTCCCCATGGCGCTGATCCTGCTCTGGGCTTTCCGTTGCGAAACCCCACCGCCACAGGCATTATTCTCCTCAGTTTCAATTGTCCACCACGGTGTCCCAGGCTGTGTGGGCTCAGAAGGCCTCCACAGTTCAGAGGAGTACTGGCTGTCTTCTGGCCTGCCCCTCAGTATACACTTAATATCACTCACGGGATGGGGCTGAGGTTTGCATTCATGTGAGGAAGAGCAACTATTTCAGTGAAAATGAGGCTATGCGTTTCTCGCTGGAAACATCCTCTTCCTGGGATTAACAACACTAACCGCTGCATGCTGCCCTTCAAATATCCCAATCTGAGGGATTTCTCTTTGACTACCTAAAGCCAAGGTCACCAACACATCCACTGTTTTCCATATGGGATAAACAATGTTAACACAAAGTTCTCTTCCTCACAATATATTCGTAGTTTTGTCTGCTAAGGTCATTGTCAATCATAACATCAGGATGGGATTTGTGCTGAGTCTATAATTTCACGATAATGAGAATATCCATGACCTGCATCTAAAGTCACTGGGAATGAAACCATGTTTCCAAGGCACAGGCCAACCTGAAAATTTCTTTAATCATCAGCTTGCTTTAGAAGACCAAGATTTTCTAGCAATATCATTGCTAAGAGGAAATAAGGGCTCTGTAAGATTCATCATTTTTCTTGAGAATGCAGGAGATGGATGGTAAAAGTCCTGCTTCCGAATGGAAATTATACTTCTGCATAATTAAGTTTTATGTATTCATATATGCATAAATTATATGTATTTTCTTTAAAAGTTAAAAGCACATAAAGGTAGCTAATATTTCAGTTGTACCTAAAGTTGTAATTAAACGGGCTCAATTTACAGCGGGACTATAATGTACATTTATCAATATCTAAGATCAGTTAAGCTTCTTTTACGAAGTAACTTAACTCCGTATTTTTATGAGTAGCATTCTTATCTTCCCAATGCTAACTAGATGCCGTAGGAGTCTAATCTTGCCACAGTGTGAAATTCTAAGTCCCATTATCTCACAATGCTACTCGGAAGTCTGTGCTTCCTAAAAGAAATCATGTCCAAGCAAGGCCATTACGATGAGCCATAATTAGATACAATGGATGGTTGTCTGTACGAAGTGGGGGGATGTGGGCCCAAAAATGGGGGGATGTGGGCACAGAAATGGGGGGATGTGGGCCCAGAAAGACATTCACAGAGTGAAAATGATGCGGGGTGCCCAGGGGATGGATGGCCCTAGGATGGGGAGTGTCACCCGCAAGCTGAGGCATGCCAAGGAATGCGGGCCATGCTAGGAAAACTGAAGAAGCGAAGAGCTGTCCTCCCGGGCACCGGTGGGCGCCGCCCTTCCAACGCTCAAGCGTCACTGATTTGCCTTTTAGCTATCCCGGATTTATCGCAGCTGTTCGAGGACGTGAACACTTTGCCAGCTTCCGCCACAGGTGTGTTCCCAGGTGGCTCCCAGTGTCATACCTTTCACATATACGGATATAGTTTCTAACATATCCATTACTAATCAAGATTTTAAAGATCTTCAACGTACAAATAATAACTCATAACTTAATATAATCCAAAGTAGCCCTGTGGGCCACAGATACAGAAACCTACTTTAGAAAAATGAAGCTAAAACATTTAAGTTTTAAATGTCTATGTATACAATCAAAATGTCTCAAAAGATGTATTAGATATGAAAAGCAAAACATTTTAAGTTGAAAAATTCTTTATTGTAGAAAATAAATTTATGTGGAAATAAGAAGATACTATTATACAAAGCAGATGAGTATTGCTAAATTATCCAGAAAGATATACATAAATACTTGTTTTAGTTTTGTAAGTATCTGTATTAATTTTTTAAATTAAGTAAGAAAGATTAAAATGCAGTGTATAGTCTGCAAACCTCAGAACGTCACCCAATTCTGTGGAGCAACTTTTCAGAACCATCTTCCAACCTATTTTTGATATCTGAGATATAGTTAATATTCTAAATATACCCTGAAAAATAAAAAGATATCTGACTGAAGTTTATGGAAGGATTTTATTCAAATTTCCAAACGATTCTCCTTTCATTACGAGTTAAGTCTGCAGGATTTAGCACCTGTATTCACCAATTAGTCATCTGGGAATTAGGAGCTCAGTGAAAAAGCAATATGGTGAGCGCAGAAGCCAGTTACGCAGAACCTGCGCCAGCTCCTAGCTGGAAAATCTTGTATAATCAAGAAGCGTCTGTGGACCCTCTGAATGGCACCGGGCGCTGAACATGAGGGATTTCCAATGTGGTAATAATGGCTTGTGGTTTTGTGTTTGTTCGTTTGTTTGTTTGTTGTGTTTTTTTCATGAGGAAAAGCTGTCTTAGCATTGATTAAACTTACACACACACACACACACACACACACACACACACAGAATAATGAGTTTATCACTTATCTAAATAATAAATACAAGGTAACTAATTTGGAAGGCCATTTCAAGGCTAACTACTATCAATTAGTAAGCATCAAACTGAACATTATCGTCAATACTATGGGACTGATCTGACCATAAAATGATTATCTTCATTGATTAATCTGTAGTGTTTCCATTGGATTACTATTTTTAGCAATGTGCAAATCGTGAAACTGTAGTCAGGGGCTCGTAATTCTGCAACGCCCTGGAGCGTCTAGCTACAGCCCACAATTGGTACACAGACTTCTCCGTATCATCTACCACAGACTTAATTAAGGAAATATTACCGCCAAGTGTGAGATTTGTGAGTGGTTTTATTGCACATTGAAATAGTAGTGAAAACATAAAATTTTAGAGTTGTATTCATTTGCATAGTTCCATGCTTTGTTTTTGTTGTGTAGAATTTTCTAATTGTTCTGGTTTTGTGTCATGGACACAACTCTATTTCAAATCGTATGGCTTTCATTATTAGTTTATTAGTTAAAGCCATGCATATGTCAGTTCTTCTCCAAATGTTTGAGGTCGTAACATCCCTCCTGCACTCAAGTTTGATGTGTGTTTTGTTGAATACACATTGTTAGTGTTTTGGGTACAAATTTTGAGAAGGACATTAGTATGGAAAGTATTGTTATGTACGTGCATGGACCACCTACAGTGGATGTAATTATTATGAAGTGTGAAGATGTACTAATGAAAGTAAAAGAAGGGGCCAGGGAAATAGCTCAGTAGAATAAACACTTGCCTGGCAAGTGCAAGGTCCTAAGTTCAATACCCAGTATCAGAAAAAACAAAAAAAAAAAAAAAAAGGAGGTAAAAGAACAAAAATAAAAAGCAGTAACCTCAAGGCTGCCATTTGCACTTGGTTATCTTACAGTTATGTCTCCTACCTCCGCTGAGTCCCGCAGCTCTGACCCCTCGGGGCTCTGGCACCTGGGGAAAATGGGTGGAGACGGCGTCTCCCAGAATGCATGCCGCTCAGCCCAGCTGTCAACAGGGCAGTCTCTGCGGCCCCTACAGCTCTGTCTTTTTTTTCCAGGTGAGCGTTCTGACTTGGTCACTTCTCTCCCTGATGCGACAGAATAGCCCACACTCAAAACGTCAAAGAAGGAAACCTTCGATTATTCAGTTCACAGTTTCCAGGGGTTTCATGGCATAGCTCGCTGGTTCCCAGGCAGGGTGGTGGGGCCAGGGACATCACAGAGCAGAAACAGCTTATGGCAGGCAGGAGGCAGCAAGCAACAAGCCGCCATGCCTGTTGGGTCTCTAGAACCCTCGCCCCTCCAGAGTGGGTGCTGTAGAGCAGGCAGCGCTCACACCCAGTTGGGGCAGCCTTGATCCCAGCACTGCACCATGCCTCGGCCCCAGCGGCACATCCTTGAACTCAGGATCATGAGCCCCCGATCCAGGCACCTCTGGAAAGCCTACCTGTGAGCGCAGGAGCCTCGGTAGGACACTAGGTGTGGCCCACACCAGGCACGGCCCTGCTACAGCCCCATGCTTCTTACAGTAGCCCTACAGGTTAAGGACGACCCTTCCAGGCCTACTGCGGCACTGCTTCAGTTTAAGGAGTATCTTATTTTGGGTTTGATTTGTCTACACAGAAGTTCATATATGTTTTAAACATATGTAAGGGCTGGGGGTGTAGTTCAGCAGCACAGCACTTGCCCAGCAAGTAAGAGGTTGTGAGTTCGATTCCTCGTACAAAAAAAAGAACATATATGAGACAAATACTGTCCCTGATATTCTCAGACATTTTCTTATTTATTCCCCATAACAGTGACTATATGGATGAAAATTTTGAGGCTTTGAGAGACTAAATTATTTAATAACACATTTTTAATTAGTGTCTGAGCTAGAATTCTACAGTTCTCTTCCATACCATGCTTTCTTTGGCTCAAACTCCAATTTACTTTACAGATCAAAAAATTATTCCATCTTTTTACTTACCTAGTACTGAAATTGCCCATATCCTCGATATATCGTGTGTCACCTACCACTGAAAACAATCATGCGGCAAACGTGTCTCAGAAATAATAAACTGGTTGACCAGCCTGGGCCAGAGAGCCTTGTGATCTGTCATATAACTGGATTCAATTTATTACTGAGAATATGAGCCAATAAAAGTGTCTACCAGTATCTCAGGAGCCTGAAAACACAGCGCTTTCTGTTCAACTGCTTCTTTCTCAGAATAATTCCACGGTGGTTTTGGCAGACAGGCTGCGAAAGAAATCATGTTGCGTGTACCTGTGAATGTGAGTTTGGATGTGTGCATGTGGGGGAGAGAAAAAGAGAAAAAAACAGAGAGTGTGAGCATGAGTCCAAATGTAGTAAAAAATGTATTGTATCAGACACCAAGCCAGATCCGCACAGGTCACACTTATTCAAATAAGAACAAATCTCTGCAAAAGGTAGATAATGCAGCAATACTTTGCAACTCAAACAACAGGGCGTATTTTGACACTGTTATTTGTACAAGAAGAAATCTCATTAGTGCGTTAGCTAACATCCCACCACACACACCTTGGAGGAAGAAGGGTTTAGCAGGAGTCCCAGTTGCCCAGGGATGAAGGGTACATCTGTAGACTCCAAAGCAAGGCCATGTAGGAGAAAGGGTTGGGGATCGAAGATGCCCACTTTGAGCAGACCACGAGGCAGAAATATCAGTGTCAGAGAATGCCGGAGCACGTACCACCGCGGTCGTCCTTCCATTACCCAATGAGACATAGCTAGAGTGTAATCTGCCATCCCTGAGGGGGCTCCAAGACCAACCCAAGGAACAGCTAAGTCCAAACGCCATACTTCTGAATCATGGTATTCAAACTCCACCTTGCATAGCTAACCAGCACAAAATAGTCTAAGGCAGGAACAAAAGGACGAAGAAGGTGGAAGGACACGCAGCAAAAGGCTGGCTCCAAGTGCCAGCCCCTGTGTCAGGCTCAGGAGCAAGGCGCTTGGCAACAGAAGGCATCTCTCAGGAGAGAGAGACGCATGAGAGACAGGGGGAGGAGAATATCAATGAATATGTGGGCCTCGGTGCAGTACTGCTTTCCCAGATGAACTAGAGTGTTTGCATCAATTTCCACGCCCTGAGCCATTTGAAGTCAGAACAGCCGCATACGGTCAAGGGAATCTCTGCCATGTGCTATGGTTCATCCATAGCCTGCATTTTTCCTGATTACAGGCACTAAGAGTAATAGTGAACCGCATAATTAGCAGTT
>PVJA010001870.1:22445-117182 GCA_004027025.1 Myocastor coypus
AACTTTCTGCTCGGGTAAGAAGAGGAACACTTGCATTCAATCTTCTTTTATTTGTTTCATATATCAAACTCTAGCTCTACCTGCTGTGATAGCATCCGACTGTCGTCCAAGCTACTTGGGAGGCCGAGGCAGGAGAAGTACTTGAGCCTGGTAGTACAAGACCCACCTGTGGAAGAGAGCTCAACTTCGTCCTATAAAATAATAAAGCCTTGAAAGAGAGGGAGACTAGCTTAAGAGTAGAACACTTGGGTAGCACAGGCAAGGCCATGAGTGTGATACCCAGCACAGGAAAAAAAAAAAAAAAAAAAAAAAAAAACTGACTCTGGGCCAGTCAAATAACTCAGCGGATTAAAGCACCTGCAAACAGACAGAGGAACTGCGGTTCGAGCCCCAAGCCTGCTGTGCCAGCCCCACCGCCAGGGCACGCTGAGAGGGCCATTGAGACTGGGCGTGGTGGCACGCACCAGTAGTCCCAGCTCTTGGGAATCTGTAAACAGGCAGAGAACTACAAGTCTGATCTAGTGGTGAGACCCTGAACACCCTGTAGCCCTACATACAGAAAAAATAAACCCTAAAATACAAAAATAACCTTGCCTTTCATCGTATCATTTTATTTCACTTAGTTATCATATTTATATTATGTCATGAACGAAAGCAGATAGTAAGCTTTACTTTTCTAAGAAGCACTTAAATATTCTACAGTCGGCTTCTAATTTTATTTCTGCATTCAATACTAGTAACAAGTATCATTTAAATTCTTGAAAAACAGAGGGAATAAGTTGACTCCATTTTATTTAAAGAGAAGAAAAAAACAATAAAAAGGTATAAAATTTCAACACAAGACTGCAGGAGGGCAACGATGTGCGGTATATATTGTTACTTTGGAAAAAGTTACGCCTGGTATAAGATACGGGCACGGAAAATCGGTCAGGCAGTACAGGCATATACCTTTCCCTCCGACAAGCTAATAGAAAGTAGGAGCATATTTATCTCAACTACTCTCTCTCTCTCTCTCTCTCTCACACACACACACACACACGCACACACGCGCGTGCACTTCCTTCCCATGGCCCACTCTCTCCTGCACATTTTGGATCTTTTCCCTCTTTACATTTCAATGACTCCATGGAAACGTCTTTGGAGCGAGTTTTCGCAGAATGTGCGTGTGCTTCCCACCTTTCATCCAAAAGATTATTTTGGGGAAACTGAAGTGACAGCGGCACTGTGGCCAGTGCTCGGATTCCTTCCATTCTCAACGAGGCACAGGCATCGCTCTTCTTCCTGACAGGGCTGTCACCTCGCCACTCGCTGTGGCTGTCCTCCTGTGTGATGGCCTCCCTCCTTTACGACCCCTAGGCGCCGAGGTCATGACTTGTCCTATTTCCATTGATTTTCGGAATCATCCATTTTTTAGGAAAACATTCTTGTGCTATATGGTTGAATATTCTTGCATTTTTAGTCTTTGGGAGACAGGAATTCCCTTCCGCAGCTGTGCGCATGGTTCCTTCCATAAACACTGTTTGATTTCTCCGCTTGTCTTTCTGGGACGCACTAATGATGGTGATGTCGCTTACCTTGCTGGTGTTGTTACCAACCACCCCAAGGCATTTTTGCTCTGGATAGTTTTACTGTTATTGTTGCTTTATATATTTGGCACAGGGTCTTGCTTTTCAGCTCAGACTCAGTGATCCTCCTGGCTCAGCCTCCTCTGCGCTGGGATTACAGGCGTGCGCCACCACTCCTGAACTCAGTCACCAGTTCAATGCGAGCAGTGGTGGGGCCAGAATGGCACGTGGTGCCAGGGATCGAACCCTGGTCCCAGAGCTTGTGTAAGCAGGTGCTTAGTCCAGTGAGCTAACTTGCCAGCCCTCTGGATGGCTTTATCCCATGCTTATTCTTATTTGCAGAAGTCAGAACTCAATTTATAGTTCATTGTCCTACAAATGTTTTTCCTAAACTCTTAACTGAGTAACCTGATAAATTTGCTGTTAAGACTAAAAGCATACACTTGGCATCTTGGCACGACTGCAGAGCAACATTTCCTGAAGGTTCAACTATTTCCTAAAACCACCTCTGCCTTTTGTTTCCACACTTTTTCTTACTTGTTCTCTTTGCTTCAGGTTTTAGCGGAGCATTTAGGAGTGAGGGTTACGTTTTCTCTCTGATCATTTATGATTCACATCTAACTGTGGGCACAAAAAACAGCCTCAACTTGACCATGGAAAGTTAAACAGTGCACGTCCTCGTGAAAACCCACAGCCAAAATCTGCTCCTTGGGCTCAGATCTCCTCCCTCTGGCTTGGGGAACTTAAGCCCCGTGTCTGTCCTGCAAAGTCTGTGAAGCTACAGACTCTTTGTACTGGAATATGAGGGTTATTTTTTTCCTTTTAAATAGCCTTTACCTGTCAGTCTTTGCAGACTTGAAAGGTATCTTTTATCAAAGGTGAGTCCAATCTCTTCTCTCCTCTGCCTGCTTGTCTGTCTGTCTCTGTCTCTGTCTCTGTCTCTGTCTCTATCTCTCTCCCTCCCTCCCCTCCTCCCACCTGGGAATTGAACCCAAGATGCCATGCTTGACTCTGTGTCATATCCTTAGCTTCTAAACTCCTTTCTAAACAGCCACATTAGTTTATTTACAATTGGACTCCATGGATATTTATAAGACAGTCAATATTTCATGTCAAAAAAAATCAAAGATATCAATTACAATACTGACAACAGTATAGAATGGGACTGAACCAAAGTTGAAGTGGAGGGATAAGCAACTTCGTTTTCTAGTTTATTAATACCAGTGTAAACAACCTTGAAGTTGAAGACTAAATTTTTGTGTTCTCAGAAAAATAAGCCTAATTTTCTCCCACACACTAGCACGGTTGTAATTTGACTCTTGGACATTTCTAACCAGCCTCCTTCCCCACGTACATCAAAATGCCCTAATGAAAGGAGACTTGATCTAGAATGGAATAAATAAGAGTTCTTCAGACAAAAAATAAAAGAACCTGGAAAAAACGATCCTCTGAGGTCTGGCCAGATAGCCCAGCCCACAGGTTCCTTTTAGACTAAGCCATGTCCACTGTCTGAGGAGGCTTAATCCAAATCTGTTTTCTGAAAAACTTTTTAAAAAAATTTGTGGGACAATGAAAAGATATAAACATTATTGAGCTCTGACTTCTGAAAATAAGCAAGAGATAAAACCATCCAGAGGGCTGGCAAATTATCTCAGTGGACTAAACACCCGCTTAGACAATCTCAGGGACCAGGGTTTGATCCCCAGCACCACATGCTACACTGGCCCCACCCCTGGGCACACTGAGCTGGTGACTGGGTTCAGGAGTGGTGGCGCACATCTGTAATCCCAGTGCAGGGGAGGCCGAGTCAGGAGGATCACTATGAGTCTGAGCAGCAAAGTGAGACCCTTTATGACATACACACACACACAAAAACAAAAAACAAAAACCCAAGCCGGGCGTGGTGGCTCACGCTTGTAATCCCAGCACTCGGGAGGCTGAGGCAGGAGGATCGGTGTGAGTTCGAGACCAGGAGACCAGCCTGGGCTACAAAAAGTGAGCTCAAGGCCAGCCTGAACTGCACAGTGAGACCCTGTCTCAAAAAGACAAAAAAAAAAACAAAAAAACCCAAACCAACTGCAACAACAAAAGCTATCCAGAGGGACAGCACCTTGGAATGCACCATAAGACAGAAATGTAAAGATCGAACTTGCTAAACAACTCAAATTAGGCTTTGGATGAGAGCTGCATCCAGAAGAAAATGAGAAGTACCAAGGATCAAACTGCAGAGACAGAGATTTGTGGAATCCTTTCTCTTTAGGCACATTATAAAGGAGCCCAGCCTACCAGCCTACGGCAGAGTGCAGAGGCTAACCAACATAGCCCACTGCAATAGCGGGAAACAGGGAAAGTCTGGCTCCCATTTTCTAGAAACCTTCTCCTCATGGTAGAGTCCTTAGCAAACTAAACCCTATCACTGGACACATCCTTAGTACAATAAAGCTGCGTGGCAGGTTCACTGAGGTTGAAAGGCCCCTCTCCCAGCCCCCCCCCACAGATATGCACACACACACACACACACACACACACACACACACACACATGCACACACAGTACCTGGGTCACTCACAGGGCTGATGAAATAATCACTCCGTCCAACACAGACTCAGGGAACGCAGTTAAGCTCCTCACAAGAGCACCAGCAGCGGGAGCCACGGGAGCTCCGGCTCCCCTCCCACAGGGGCCTTCACGTCTCCCTCCCCTGTCAGCAGGGCCCAGCTGTGCACACTCTACCCTGTGGCTTCACGTACAAAAGATCCGCTAACTGGAGACTGTGCTCATCAAGGGTGAAACCCCCTCCTTGCAGGTTGGACTCACTGCTTACTTCCACAATGGGAACCAGAGCAGCAAAGAAAGACAGTTTAGCTACGTGGAACACCGGAGGTCTCAGCTCTGTTTTCTTTCCAGAGAAGCGGCAAGGATCATTGCCTGAGACCGCAGTGGCCTGGCAGAGCACCCATGGTGATTTTTAAACACAACAGAGTGAGCTAAGCGAAAAGTAGATTCCCACACACAACTTTGCCTTTATGATTATCTGCAGAAGCTCGTGAGATACTCGTGCTCTAGATGTGGACATTTTTCAGTCAACAAAGCACTTATTTCTTCACCCTGCACCCACCCTACCAGCATCCCTGCCCTACCACCAGAAAGCTCAATCACGGAGACGGTGATTGAGACTGGATGTGGTGGCGCTTGGGAGGCTGAAAACGGGATCACTACGAGTCCAATCTACCCTGTAGACCTTGTACTAAATATATATTTTTTTAAAGTAGGAAAATAATCACAAAAAATCCATTAGAACACTGACATGAGTTGGGTATTTGTCCATCTTGTAAGCACAAGGTCAGGAAAGGAGTCTTTATTGGACCTAGGTCATTGACCTTAATCATTCAAAGGAGATATTGCTCGGCTGGGGAGATAGCTGCATGGCGCAGCATCTGCCCAGCAAGAGCGAGGTCCCGAGTTCAGTTGCCAACCCATAAAAACACTGCTGCTATTCGCACTCGCTGTATTACCCTAAATTCTCACGAGACTTGAAGGTGGCCGCATCACAGTGGCACCATACTCGGCAGGGGAGTCACCCATCTATGAGTTCAGGAGTTGAGGGCGCTGCTCATAGCAGGGGCTTGGCTAGACCTGGGCCACTGGGAGCGTCAACTAGACAGACGCATTGGTGCCCAGGGCTCCGCTCCTTGCTTTCCCTTCCCAACCGCCATGGCATGGGGGGCTTCCTTCTGCATGCCCACTCTGCCATGGCATTGCTGCCCGTAAGTCCATGAGTGTGCCGTGAAACCACAAGCCAAAAGAGACATCCGCATTGAGTTAGAAGTGTTTCAGGTCATGTCCAGCAACGGTGAAGTGATTAAAAGAGGTGTGTGTGTGTGTGTGTGTGTGTGTGTGTGTGTGTGAAAAATCATGCCTCAAAAACACTTTAAGTCCAGCCTAACAGTGCCAGGTGCAATGTCTGGGGACATTAAAATTTTTTTTTTTTGATAGCGGAGAAATGGGGTCGCTTATTCCTCAGACTCACCTGGATCATGTGTTTTGGAAATATTTGGAAGTGGTTCATGGAGGAGTTTGGAGAGATTTGAAGACGTTGCCTAGAAGTGCTCTAAAATCCATGGGTGGAGCTTGGTGGGAGATTCTGATTGGAGGTCAGAGGACCTGACAGAGATGCAAACGTGCATTCTAGGACCAAGAAATTTCAGTGGAGAGAAGACCTGCATTGCTCTAGGGATCCACGTGCTTTATGTCTTAGCAGATAACGTGTCTTACACGTTTCCCCTATCCTGAGGCATGGTAGGAGACTGAGATCAAGGGGAGCAGACTCAATAATGTGTCAGAGCACATCTGAAAGCAGCCTAGGATTCAGGCTGCCATGTGAAAACTTCTGTCTCCTTCAGACAGTACAATAAGAATTGAAAACAAATACTAGAGTCAAAAGATGTAAAATGTTTAGTTTTAACAGAGGAAGCGCCTACAACATGGTGTCATGGAGCTCACTTTTGAAGAGAATGATTAACATCAGAAAGGAGGCAAGTATTTTGTATCAGAAGGGAGGGGAAGATGAAGGGGTCTGAGAAATCATCAAAACTCCTCTTTCCTCTGGCTTGGTGGTATAAAACTATGAAGCTTTCATTTGAAAAGAGTCTCTGAGCCCCACGTTCAAGAAGGGTACTTTAGGAAATTGATTTTCCTGGATAGGAGTCCTGGTGCATGGACAAGCAGATCCAAGTGGTCTCTGCAGCCATGTTCCAAGAAGTCCTGGCTACTGCTCAAGCTGGTGGGAGACTATGGACTCAGTCACATAGCGCTGACTTCATAGGCATGCAGAATATAGCAGATGCAGGGTCATGCAGGCTTCCAAGAAAATTTCAGAAGAGGGCCTGAGAGGCCAGGCACGTGTCTCTGACAGGACTCTGATAGTGAAGGCGAAACTGGAGTTCAGATTCCAGGAAGTTGTGCGTGCCAGGAACATAGATCATCTGATGACCAAAGTGCAGGTAGTGAGAAGACTCACCACGAAAAGGGGCTCTGGGGGCAGAATTTGACAACGCCATAGGTTGGGCCGCTCAAGACCTTCAGAGTCCCCCTCTCGCCACGACCTGCTGCGGGTGTTGAACTTGGAGCTATAGCGTGCGATGCCTTCTCTGCTAGGTTTGGGGCTTGCGTTAGTCCAGTTCCTTTCCATGCCTCTGTTTCTCTGTACTCCGAGAAATGATTACTCTGTGCCGCTGCAGCTGAGTGATATCTAACTTCCTGTTGTCACCTTCACAGAGGCCCATAACTGAGACTCTGCCTGCAGTTTCAGTGGAGACCTCACAATGCTCCACAGCTCTGGAGCTGTCAGGATTTTGGTGACTTTTGGAGATGCGCTGAAGGCATTTTTCACAGTAGATGTCAGTCTGTGGGGGTCCAGGGGCAACATGGCTTGGTTTAGTTCTAAAACAGTCCAAAAAAAAGTGAGATTTATTGAAAATGACTGGATAATGGCGGCACTGTACTCTTTGGGGGACTCAACCTTTGAGAAATTCTTTGGTTTACTATTCTGTTCAGAATGGACCTTGTTTGCAGCTGGGTCCTGGGGCCACGACTCGGAAGGCCTCATGGCTGTCCCAGGCTCCCCTGATTGCCCCGGATGGAGTGGTATCTCCCTGCCAGCCATTGCCCTCTGCCGTTCCCGCCTTGGAGCCAGCCAGCCAGCCAGTGTTCACTCGAGGCCCTGAGCCAAAATCAAACTCTTCTCCTTTCAGGTGTGAGTCTCAGATATTTTGTCCCAGTGACAAGAACTGACGGAGGCACTATTATAACACGAGAAGGGCAAAGAACCGCAGCTTTTATGAAAACTGATTCTCTTAGGCTTCTCTTATTTCTAGCATAGCGCAACAACTGCGGCATGGCGGGCGGCCAGGGCCTGAACGCTTCGTGAGGCGGGGCCTGTTCCCAATACTAGATGGCTTTTTATTCAGTTTGTGTGTTTGTGTTGTTTTGTTGTTGCTGACAATGATCTATGAGTTCTCAACCCTGTAACCTTTGCGTGGGTCGTGAAACAAATTCTCTTTTTTCTTTACCTTCTTCCTGCTAATGCCTGTTTATAATCTCAATTTTGTAGCTTCACATGTAGATTTTACATTTAATATTAACGTTTTAAATATTCAGAAAAAAACAATGGACGTACCAGAAGATGCTGCTGAGAGATTTCTGCAGTGGTCAAGGCTGAAAGGCATTGGATCCGGAGGTTCAGGATCACACACTGAATGAAGCGTTTTCATGAATGCAACCGTGAACTAAGGTTTAGCTTAAGTTTAACTCAAAGTGTAAAGACAGCTCTCCAGTTGAGATGAGGAACAGAACTTGAACAGTGTCACTGATGCTGTTTCTCTCTAAAACTAATTTTCTCATAAGGTGATACATATGATTTAAGTATTGTGCAAGCCCTTGAGAAGGAATACAATTAGTAGTTCTTTCCAGTTTATTTTACCGAGTTCGTAATCCTGAGGAAATCTTTATGGCACTTAAAATGTATTTGGTAATAGAAAAAATAAAACTAGGGTCCTTAATTCCTTTGCTTCATTTTTTCTTTACCATTCCTATTTTAATTGCAGGATAAAACTACAAAGATGGAACCACAGCGTCATGGGACATCTGTTTCTCTCTTTAACATCAAAATGGAGCCTTCTGTCCAGCCTCCCAGGTCCGGCCGCGCTTGACTGATGCAGTGGGCTGGCCAGCTTGTCTCGCAGAACTTGCTGATAATCTGACCGAGAAAAAGGAGACCACGGCTGTCCTGCAAGATTCCTTAAGTCCAAGCCAGTCACCTTCCGACCTAGGGAGCGAGGGCCGGGATGCAGCCACAGGAAGCTTCGCCGCTGAGTGCGCAGCTCGGTGCCTTTGAGAACAACGAAAAGTGACGCTGTTGGCTAAAAATTGGAAATTTAAATGAAATTAAATAAATAAACTACCAATTTATACACAAGAGAAATGATTAGCTGTATATCCTAGAAGTTGTAACTATTTGTACAAAGTCATTAAGCAGTTTAAGGAAAAGAGCTTTTGTGAAAATAAGTATCAGCTTTGCCCCAGCACACTAAATATTCTTTGGAGGGAATAGGATTACAAAATCATTTTATTTTAATTCCATTCTTCCCGGGATAGATGGCTTTACTTCGTTATAATCTTACATAGTAGCAGTGACATTCTGAGCGCTCCAATATCTCACCCTTAGGTCTTCCGGAGTTACACAAGCTCAGTAAGTCAATAAGTTTTCTTTTACACTCAAAATCATTGGGAAGTAATTTAGGTATCTGGTATATTTATTGACAATTATTTCTAGATAGTCTGAAATGGTTAGAAGGAATCTAATGTGGGTGGGGTGTGTAATTACGAGCAGGAAGACAGAAGGGTGAGATCGATGGGATCATTAGCTCATTTACAGGTAAAATTAGGACAGAGACAGGAAGATGCAGAGAAGGGAGCCCTGGAAGAACGAGGCCCTGCCTCACAATAACGATTCCTCAGGCGCAGGCACCCACTGTGCCCTACGCTCCGAGTTTTACATTCTAAATGCCTGTATGAAAAAAAAAAAAAAAGCCGGGTGTGGTGGCGCACGCCCGTAATCCCAGCACTTGGGAGGCTGAGGCAGGAGGATCGGTGCGAGTTCGAGACCAGCCTGGGCTACAAAAGTGAGCTTAAGGCCAGCCTGAGCTGCATAGCGAGATCCTGTCTCAAAAAGACAAAATAAATAAATAAATAAATAAATAAATAAATAAATAAATAAATAAATACCTGTATGCCTAATCTTTTTTTAAAAATGTGTTTGGTACACAGTCTCGCTGTGCGGCTCAGACATAGTGATCCTCTTGTTCTCAGCCTCCCCAACACTGGGATTATAGGCATGTGCCACCAGGACCATCTAGGTGGCTGGCTCTGTGTGCCCGGTGGCGGGGCGGGCACAACATGTGGTGCTGGGGATCCAACCGCAGTCCCTGTGCTTGCTCAGCAGGCGCTTAGTCTGCTCAGCTATAGCACTGGCCCTAATCCTTCATTTAATCGTCACTATGGAAAATAACCTCCTTTGACCTGGTTTATTTCTCTACCAGAAACTCTGTGTTTCTATCTGAGGCAGGAGATTCTGAGAATTCTCACAGGTTGATCACTATGGAGGAGTTGATTCCATGTGTAACAACAGCAGTACAGCTTTCAGGAACACATTTATTAATGCATTAATTTGGATGTAAAATCTAGGTACAAGTTCAAGGGGTTCACTGCAAAATCAAACTTTACCTGTTGTCGGAAGGGCAATTCAAGAAGGCTGCAACAGAACAGGAAGGAAGGACTATTGAAGTCATTTAAATGCAGGCAGGCACGGTGACAAGGGAAAGAAATCAAGATCTCCCTGAAACTGTATCGATAAAGCTTTCTGCTCCAAGACTGGGGTGTCACTGAATCTGCAGTATTAACATGAAACTATGCCACAAGTTGAAATATTTGATCTCTAGATTTAAAAAGCAATGCATGGGTAAAAGAAACAATGCCTATGTAAAGAAGATATAAAGCCGCTGGAAAGTGGAACTCAGACTGCCTAGGTATATGAGATTATGTCCAATGGTACAATATACCACAAAAAAAAAAAAAATATATATATATATATATATATATAGTGGTACGGGGTCTGACTGTGGCTCCAACTCATAGTGATCCTCCTGTATCGGCCTCCCCAGTGCTGGGATTGCAGGGGTACACCACCACACCCAGGCTTGGTGGTCAACTTGGTGTGCCCAAGGCAGGGCCAGCACAGCCTGTGGTACCGGGGATCGAACCCAGGTCCTCGCATTTGCCTATGCAGGTGCTTAGATCTTTTAATTATTGCCACAGCCAGGACTAATATTTTTAATTGGAGAAAATGCATACTTTGAGGTGAAATAAATGCCTTCCCTAGCAAGTCAGCTGAGGTAATAGAAAGGTACAATTCCCCTCGTGCTCCTATGGGCAGGCAAGAGGGACACCAGCCACAGGTGCACACACGCGCTGGTGTCACATGTCCCCGCAGATTAGAGGCAGCCCTGCCCTACCCAGTTCTCCCCTCTCTTCAGCCTCTCTTTCTCTTTCCCCTTCTACCACGCATGGCGCAGCCCCTCACGCATAGAGCCCCTGAGCCTGGACTTCCTACTGCACAAGGCAGGAAACAAATTACCCAGTTTCAGGTATGTCTCGTGTCGGCATAATATGAATTAAGACAGCTTCTTCACTCAGTGACAACACCTGAACTATCTAATCCGTGAACGAGGCTACGATGTCATGGCTCTGTTCCCACTCTACACTGACCAAGAGACCGTGAGGAGAGAATGGCGCACAGCATTCATCCGCACCGCAAGGCAAACAGCACTGCTTGCTGCGGTATGTGGGAAGATCTGTGCTGCACACGGGCAGGAAAGTGGCTAAACGCACCTCTCATACACATCTGTGTCTTAGCTCACCGCCCAAGTCCACTTATAGTACAGACGTGGCAGAAAATGAAAGCTCCCCGATCCATGACAATAACTTATATTCCAATAACACGTTTAAAAATTTAAAAATATGTGCAGAAAATATGGCTTTGTCCAGAATACAGAGCAGTCTAGCCAAAGGGAGGGGAAAGTATTCAGAGGAGACACGGAGCCATTTGCGCGGTCGTCGCGGAGGTCACCGTTTGTGCATTGTTTTATGACCCAGCGTGACACAGGCCCGAGGCTGCTTCTCAGCAAGGAGAAGGGCCTGGCCTTTATGTGCAAACTCGAGTGTATTTGCGATGGAAAAATAGATTTAAATTACGCCCTTTGACCTGGACCTTATATAATTTTAAATCAATGATCTAGAATTGATTAGATTTTCTCTACACTCTTCCTATAGCCCATAATTAAAAAGTCTGACCTTGGTAGTCCTCCATAAATATTTATTAAATGAATAAAAGGAAATAAAAACTGCAGTCCAATGCTGGAATCCAGATCACGCGGTCAAATGTTTTGCACTCCATGAAGGATTTACAACAGGAACTCACTGTGGAATCCTATGGTTAAGCACCCGGGTGTTCAAAGCCTTGGCTGGGTTCTGAGCAAAGCATAATAAATCAGTCTGAAATCAGTTCAGTGCTGTCCTGAAAAGAAAAATTGTAATTTTGGGAAATATTTGCAGAAATAAAGTTCTTGTCATTCACCAGGCAACTTCCTTCCCATACCGCTTGTACTGTCATGAGTAGAATTTCCCGACCGTCACCTGGATGCTTCACGAATGAATATACTCCCCGACGCGTCCCCAGGGAGAACTTTACTTTGCAACCAGTCTCTGGAGTAACATCAAGTCGGTCCTAGACTGTCCACAGCAAATGGCATCTCCATTTCCTCCTTAAGGCTCAGTCGCGCGGGTGGCAACACGCTTAGTCCACGGCACCTGCCTGTCTCCTTCCTGCTGTCCAGACGGCGGTGTGATGCTTGGTCAATGTGGAGCACGTAATTATCTCCGTTAGCAAAGAGAATTCTGAGTGCTAAGGAAGGCATTTTCTCATGAGGCCACGGTCCTGTCGTGGTTATCCCTCCACATAGTGGTTTCATTTTCACGGCACTGAGAAGTGAATCTTGGTGGTCTTCTAGTGACAAGAGCTCTTCCAACACAGGCCACCCCGCATGACTTCGGAGGATGCTTGTATGGGTGCAAATCACTTGTGTCTTGCTTTCTTGGGAGGGGCGATCTTGAACCGCGGCACTGACCCTGGAGGAAGCCACGTGGCTCCCGCAGATGCTACTTCCTGTGATGTGTTCATGCGCAGAGCAGCCCCAACCGCGGCCTACCGGCTGGCTCCAACTCACACCGAATTGAGGCCCCTGGCTGCCTGCTAGGGCCATCCCAAGCTACCCCACTGAGCCTTGGCAAAGTTATTCCTAAGCAAGATTAATAATTATTTTTAAGAAGTTACTATACGCACCGTCACTTTTTGCTGTTGCTGCTTTATTAATAAGGATTACATACCTAATACATGATATCAGACAGTGGGCGAGTGTGTGTTCTGTGTGTGTGACAGTCCTTGGTTGAAAATTAAGTGTGCTGTTATGGATTATCACACAGATAAGAGAGAACAGTCCTCCACGGAAGACAAACAGGGGAAGAAGCACCCATATTTCAAATGTTTGGGTTTTTGAATTTCCAATAGTGGTTTAATATTCTGCTTTCTAATTTTCACTGAGCGTGAATTCCCTGTTGTATATGCAAGACCATTATGCAGATGAAAGTTTTGATTGGGTATAAAATCCCAAGTGTGGCTAATGAATGCCCGTTAAAAGGACCAGGCCGAAAGCCGGAGTGCTCAGAGCTGGGGCTTCAGGTCTTCCCTTTTCATTTTATCTTACCTTTTTTTTTTTCTTTTTTTTCAGGACCAGGATTTGAACTCACAAGCTTGCACTTGCCAGGCAGATACTTGTGCTTCAGAGCCATCTCCCCAGCCTCCTTCCCTTTTTTTTTATTTTAAAGAGGACAAAAGATAATGAAAACAATGCCTCAGTTCTCCCTGAACTTGTTGTGCAAAATCATACGCGCTCATGGAATCCATCTGATTTCACCTACCAGTAAAATCAGTAAAACCATAAAAATAAGAGGGACTGAAACAAGACGTGAAGCAGTACTCCCGCTTGGGAGTTACCTATCATCTGTTGTCCATATGATTTGATTAGTTAATATTTAATGAGTTAAATACGAAAGTAAAACCTAAATGAAGATTACATGTATCTGGTAGATGTAAGAAGGGGATTTGCCTGGAGCATTTTAAGTAAAGAGCATCATACGCCCTTTAACTCAGTTCTCCGACAGGCGGAACACTCCAGAGGACTAGGTCACTGCTAGAGACCAGGGCGTCTCTTTCTTTCCCAATATAGAAACCTTCTCCACAGCATTCACAGCAGATCTCAAAGAAGAACTTCAACATCTGTCCAAATGCCACTACGACCTGTTTGAGAAAATTTCCTTCCAGAAGCTGCTCAGTTAAGAAAACCAAAGAAAGCAAAGAGTCAGGAAAGTGCAGAATTCGTCACAAGACGCATGGTCTGCAGGAAAGCGCAGAATTCGTCACAAGACGCATGGTCTTCTCAAAACGAGATGGTAACATCATCACTTACACTGGCTTTGTGTCTTGAAGAACAATGCTATGTTAATTTTCACAAGAAAATATTATACATTATAAAAATGAAAAAGAGTTATTCATTTATGTTTTTACATTGTGGCTGGCTCGGCCTGCCCTGGGGTTGTGCCTGGCACAGCACGTGGTGCCAGGATCGAACTTCGGTCCCAGTGGTTACCTCAGCTGTCCTAAGCAGGTGCTTCAGACTACTGAGCCATCTCGCCAGGCCCACAAAAGGATAATTTAATGCCTTATAAAAACAAGTCTTTTCTTCTCAGCTCATGAGTCTTACTGCAGCTAAAGAGGAAAATGTTCCCTCCAAGGTGGATAAACACCAGACAAAATTGATTTAAACAAGGGAGGAAATAAACACATTATCCAGAGAGCAGCCTCCGAGGATTCTCACTTTCACCCCACCTTCCCTGACTTCGTAATTTCTCCTGCTTTCTTCTAACAGAAACCAGACGTCTCCTGCAGTATCTCATCACGTTTGCTGGTGCCTAAGACGCAGGACTCTTCCTCGGGACCTGCACGGCACACCCAGCGACACCTGCTCCCAGCCCTTCTGCATGGCCACTGCTGCGTGACCGTGGCTGTCCCAAGGCCAAGGTTGGAAGGCGTCGCCTCCCTGCCACAGCTGTCTTGAGTCTGTCCTGCGCAGTGGCAGTGGCAGGTCATTTAGCACCAGGGCCTGATGGCGATAAGTGTGGGAAGCGATAAATGTGCAGGGCTCAGGAGGCCGTGAGCGGCACAGCCTCGGATAACATATCTGGAGCAGCAGAGGGATGGTGAAAGGCCGCGGTCTCCGTGCACCAGTGAGAAACAGATGTGCTAGACTGGCCTGGCTGCTGACGCTGAGGGCTGTTCCGCGTTAGAGAGCGGTGGGGAGGTTCCATGCGGGAGAACCTGGACTACAGTGGGAAGGACTGAAACAGAGCGGACAATACAGTTTTGTTGCTGTGTATGCTGCAGATTTTCATAGCAGCTATGCAGTGTAACAGTCATTATCAAAACAAAGGAGAAGTACTATGCGATCTCAGAATTCAGTGATGAAATCCTGATAGCATCTTTTCTGGCATTTAAGGGGTATGTACAGTATGCAGGGGGACAAAGACTAACCAAACTTCAGACTCACTCATGTCCTGCTTTTTATTTTTTTTTACTATTTTTATTTATTTTATTTTATTTTAGTTTAGTTTAGTTTATTTATTGCAGTACTGGGGATAGAACTCAGGACCCTGTGCTTACCAGGCAAGTGCTTATTCTACTGAGCTATCCCCTTGATTCCCTATCCTGCTTTTTCTTTTTTTTTGAGCAGAACTGGGCATAGAACCAGGACCTTGCACTTTCCAGGCAGGCTCTTGTGCCCCTGAGCTATCTCCTAGACCCTCCTGCTTTTTATATAGTACCCTTTCATACTGAACTGCTATGAGCTACCATCATTATTATAATAATATGTAGTAGAACACAAGCGATGCTTATATTTTTTTCTTTTTATTGGTACAATGTAGACACACACTGGTACAGTGATAGGGAATTTGTACCTGTATGTGATATATCTTACTCCTTTTTATTGCTCTTAAACAAATACGTTCTACCACAGGTTTATTAAGGACTGCATGCTATTTCTTTGAAAGAAACTATATTTTCTTGAAAAATGATGATGATCTTCCAATGTTTTTTATAGTACCCTGCTGAACTCTGGCTTATTTAAAACCAGAAATGCTTCAGTGATTCATAAGGTCTTATCTCTGATTGTTTGGTTCAAGAATACAAATTAGCCAGGGAGATAGTTCAGGGACATGAGTGCCTGTCTTACAAGGATGAGGTCCCGAATTTGATCCTTGGTCCCACCAAAAAAAAAGGAAAGGAAGAAGAAAGAGGAGTGAGAGGAGGACAAGGAGGAGGAGACGGAGGAGAAGGAGGAGCAGGAGGAGCAGGAGGAGCAGGAGGAGGAGGAGGAGGAGACGGAGGCGGAGATGGAAGAGGAGGAGGAGGAGAAGGAGGAGGAGAAAAAGAAGAAGAAGAAGAAGAAGAAGAAGAAGAAGAAGAAGAAGAAGAGGAAGAGGAAGAGGAAGAGGAAGAGGAAGAGGAAGAAGAAGGAAGAGGAGAAGGAGGAGGAGGAGGAGGAGGAGGAAGAAGACAAATCAAACCTCAATTCCATTGAACTAAGTCTGTCGTCCATGGTTATAATCAATCACACAAGTTGGCCATGCAAGGTGCACAGAAATACATAACTTATCTAATATTCACAGGCTACCACATTAAAATTGTATACTTTCTCTTCCTATAACACTGAAAACGTTTGATGCTTTTACCTCAAGTCACTAGATATTATTTTCCCCACTGCATTGAAGCTGTAATGATACCATCTCATCACTTACTATGACGTAGAGTTTCTTCAGATGAGTCCCTGCCAAGCCTGTGCTACCATGAGCTTTCAGGTACAACATGCACCAGATTTATCGGCTCTGTGCTGCAATAATTTAACTAAAATTTGTGTGGAACTAGGGCTCACAATCTGCTGTAGATTTGAACAGCTAGTGTCTATTAGGGTCATGCTAATGTTAATTCTGTTTGTATAAATAACACTGACAGCCTATATTGGCTCCAATCATGGTACTTCCGAGTCTAAATCTCTGGACATCAGGGGTTTCCATAGCAGCCCCTGCTTAGCGTAGTTACATATACAGCTTCACCTCTACCCCCAGACCTAGCCCTGAGAGATGTTTCATTCTCTTAAGGCCAATTATGCGTGAACCAACTATAGTCATTTTCCAAAGGATAGTTTTTGTGAGGTCACAAATGACCACGACCAATGCACAATTATTTTAAGTTTAATTTGTAATAAAAAATTCCATCTACATGAAGTATAGAAGGAGATGCTTCGATATAAAGACACATCATAAAATGATTACTACTGGCAGTCTAATCCACACGTAAATCTATTCACATAGTGATCAATTTTTGTGTCTAGTAAGAAAACTTAAGATTTATTCTCTCAGGAAACTTTATTCGCAGGTCACAGTATTGTCAGCTTTCTTCCACAAGCTGTCCCTTAGCTGTTGGGAACTTTGCAGCCTATGTTTCTGAGGCTTTGCATACTGACTGTTGCCTCTGTTATCTGCCCCTGGCTTCCTGTTACTTCCATTCTACTCTCTGCTTCTGTGTACGTAACATCTTCAAATTCTACCTCATGTTAGTCAGTTTTGTCACCATGGGACGAAATAGGTGACACCTACTACTTACACGAGAAGAGGTTTTATTTGCCTTGCATTTGAGGGGTTTCAGCTCATGACCAGATGAGGAAAGGTAAAAACAGTACAATCTAAGGGCCTGGCGGAGGAGAACCATTGAACTAATGGCATCCATGTAAGACAGACAGACAGACAGACAGACAGACAGCTGTGCCCTGCTTTCCTTCCAACTTCTTTCCAAGCACATACCCGAAGTAACAGGACACTTCCCAGCACACCCTACCTACCGCCCGACCGCCCTGCCTCCTAAGGGCACCCTGAGCTAAAACTTCAGCTACGAATCAGTCTCCTCATGACTGTAGCAGCCCCATGACCTCTTGGTCTCTGCAAACCTCACCTCTGAACATCAGAGACTTTGTGAGCTGAATCTAGGTACACACTATGACAACGAGATATGCGACACATTGAGCTGGTTTGCTGTGGGTGGTTCAGCCATGCAGTTGCAGTGCACAGTTCCCTTCCACTATTTGCCTGAATTGTGTGTGTGTGTGTGTGTGTGTGTGTGTGTGTACTGATAGCTCGCCTTCACCTGTATATTGTGGTATGAGTTGAGTACATTCATCCTGGGCTAGGGACAATACACACCCTCTCAGGGCTGCCCCGAACACCAACTTCCTCCTCTTAAGAGCGCATCCTGCCAGGAACTCTCCACAACACATTAATCCTTTGACAAGGTGAGTGTCCTGCTGACCGCTCCCCTCTGGAGGCTCCACCTCGGTACAGGACTCGGTAGGGAGCCATTCATATTGAAATCACAGCAGAGATGAACACGTGTTAGTATATAGGTTAAAGAAAGATCTGACGTAGACTTACTTCTTTCATTTTTATCAAATTTCTGTTGCAACATCTTCATAGTTATATCTAGTTTCAGGCCTCCCACTATTTAAAATGTTGTCTGCTATTACGAATGCCCAGTGGATTATCTTATTTTAAATGATAGGATTCTAGGCACTGCAGCCCAGATGAATGGTCTCCAGAGAAGAACACATGTGCTGACACCTTCTGTAGTCACATTCAAAGCGCTGGTGAAGCCAGCTGCTCTTGTGGCCACGCGGCCTGCACTTTGCCAAGCCCGTTCCCCCCAAATCGTTACTATTTGGATGACAATCTGATCCCAGAGGGCGAGTCCTCCGCAAGCATGCCTCTCTGCCTTTCGTCCTAGCTCAATTTGAAGTTTTCCCGTTCTTGGGTTTCCCCTGACTGTCCACAACTTCCATTTGTGTCTGAATGCTAGGATCTGTCCACTTGGGCACCACTATGAGTGAATAGAATCAGTGCTCACAAAATTACAAAATTTGGAAGAAAAAAAAAAAAAAAAACCACCCTTGGGGCTGCTTCCTTGTTCCTAGGTTGCTCAAAAAGAAGAAAACAAGCTTCCACAGGTGACTTGTTTTCTTCTTGCCAAGTAGGGAAGCCGCAGAGTGCCGGAGCCAGAGCCACTTCTGCCTCACCACCTGGGAGGGGTCACTTTGTGTCCATTCTCAGTCCTGAATGCTGGGCCAATCCCTAAGGACCAAAGCTCGGAGCATCAGGACATTCGGATTCGACAAGCTGAGCTTCAAGGGCAGGGCAGGCAATGTTTCATCAACTCAGTGGAGAACAGCCATTACATTCAATTCACATAAGTTCCCCCCAGACCCAGTAAATATTTCATCCCTTTATCCTTCATTGTCGAATCTGTGAGCTCATTATGGCTCATGTTGCAGTGGAAGTAAATAACATTTAGAAAATAGTTGACCCACAAAGCCTCCATCTTATTAAACGTGCATTTGTTATTGCTTCAACTTCCGTCGTTAAAAATTCTGTCTATACATGAAAAGCCCGAACAATGTGGACAGAATTAATTACAGATAGACTATGTTTATCCCATATTTCACAGACACTACAATTGCATGGGTAGCGATGTATGACACTGGGCACATTATCCAAGGCGCGGGGGGGTGGGGATTTAGAGAGTTTAAGGTCACCCATCAACTCAGAGAACAAGTTTTCCCTTAGGAACATAGTTAAAAAAAAAAGATTATTTTCTGTTAGGACTACAATACAGGCGCTTCTTTTCCAAAGACAATTGCAAGGAGAAATTTTCACTGGGAATAATAGCCATCGTTTTCTAGTTAATGAGGTATATTCCTTCAAATAAATATAAGGATACCAATAACTTTAAAAGCTTGAAGTACTGTACCAGAGCAGGCACGATGCATTTTTGTTCTCCTAGGTGAAGGAAGTATAAACCCAGAAGCTCCGAGAACTCCAAACCCTCAACACAGGAGCAGAATAAGAGGAGACGCTGGCGTGAGATCCGAGAGCAGAAGCAGAGAGATTCTTCCAGAAGGAAGACAGAGGTGGAGGGAGACTCTCAGCTGCCGGAAGTGACTTCACTGATTAGCAAGGAGAAGCCAGGTTGGTTCACGGTGTAGGTGAGGTTTACCTTTGGAAAAGCACCCCAAAGAATAGGTAGTTCCGAGCCTAATTTGAATTACACATGCCCTTCAGGGAGAGGGAAGCTAATATTTATTGATGCAATCAGTACCTATTGATCACCAGCCCGTGTCCTGAGGATACAGCCACCATGCGGACACAGCACAGCCCTTCCTGTGCAGGAGCTTCCAACCCTGACGCAATGTGCAATCTCATACAGCAGGTTCAGTAGTGCACTGATAGTTTACAAAGGCTTCTCAGAGAACTTCGCTCCAGCACAGTGAAGATGGGCTAGATTTAAGAGGTTTAACTAAATGAAGTTCTCGTGAATGAACGGCGTCAAGATTTCTGGGTCCTTCACTGAGGCTATCAAGGCACCTGTGGAGGTGAGTGCCCGTGTCCCGTGAGCAAGGCCATGGCTGCCCAAGTTGACCACAGTTTCTGAAGAGTTCTGGGGTGTTCCAAATAACGTCAGCACTCCAGCTGGGGAATCCTGTGAAGGGCAGATTTTGTTATCCATAATTCGAGGGGCATCAGCCAAATTCTGAGAACCTGGAAGCAGCAGAGGACATGTGCCTTTACCCTCTCTCCATCTACCAGTGACACTGGAAAATCAGACTTCCCTGCGCTCGGACTGGGTTTGCTCCACCAGGACCCCTGGTTCTGAGGTGTTGAGGCTGAGTCTTATGCTTTCATGTTTACACCTGAATTCAATATTTTCTAATCTTGATATGAAGGCTACGATATGTACCATGCTTGAACATTACGCTGTTTCAAGATTTAAGAGCCATGGCAAAACACTTGCTGGCTTAGGACAAATGTTCTACATTAGCTAAACTAAATAGCAATCATCTGTCTACTTATCGAGTGTTCTCTGATTGCATTAATAATTAAAACTGAGGCTTTCCAGGAGTTTCACTAATTTTCTACTTATCTCTAAGTATATATATTTTTTATAAAAGACAATTGAAGCTGTACATTACTTGCTAGTTTAATACTACAGTAACAAAGTTTTACATGAATAAAATAACCAAGATGGTGACCCCATGAAGGCTGAATAAAGATCTTTAAAAAAAAAAATTCAAGGAGGAACTGGGCTCATGGCGCACATACATAATTCTACCACTGCGGGAGGCTGAGGAGGAGGGGGGCGTGCATAGTGTGCGTGAGTGTTTGCTTAGGCAGGGCGTTGTTAAGGAAATCATGATAAGGTGGATTTCCAACGAACCCTTACTAAATGATATATCCATGTGTAGCAAGTGTTTATTTCTGTAAGGCATGTGACAACTTGCCAGCCATAGAATCCCTTGAATTCAGAAACAACCAGAACAGCAACTATAGAAAGAAAGGCAGTAACATTCAAACACTGGAACATGCTGCAGGATTGACTTATTTTAATTGATAATCTTTTTCTCTTCAGTATGTACATTGTCCTCCTGAGTGTGAGAACTTCTATTCTATAGCTACTAGAATGACTAAATTATTTCCACCACCTGAATTTATTGCGTGCTCTGAATGATACTGTTTTGTATAGTGGGAAGATTATCAGCGAACTATAAAATGAGTAGATTACTCACACCTCTTAAAAAGAAAAATCATACTTCAAAAGCTTCAAAGTACATAGCATGTTGGATCAGCGAGATAGCTCAGTGGACTAAGCATCTGCTTAGGCAAGCGCAGGGACTAGGGTTCGATCCCCTCCCCTGCGTGCCGGCCTGGCCCCACCCTTGGGCAGGCTGAGCCAGCCACTGAGTCCAAGGTTGTTGGTGCACCCCTGTCATTGAAGAGCTGAAGCAGGATGAGTCTGAGCTGTATAATGACACCCTGTACCAAATCCACTTTTCTTTAAAGAGTACATGGTACGTCATGATGCCAGGAAATAAATTATTTGTGCAATTAACGTTGTATAGTAAAACAATTCTACACACACATATCATATTTTAATCTGACTATTTTCTTCTTTTACAGTCTTCATGTATTCTCCCTAATTAAATAGGTTATGGTCACAGAAAGAGGTAAGGCAGACAGAAGAACAGAAAATGAAGTTTCACCCTCCCTTGTTATTTTCATGTTTGATGCTATTTGCTGAATTTGTGTAAGCCTCAGCGATATCTTACGTTCATTAAAAACAGCGAATCATGCCTATTACCAGAGAGTTGTGAGATAAATGTTTTGCTTAGTGACAAACTTCAAATGCTATGTGCCAAATATATTCTCCAACAACACTACATAGGTCTAAAAAACATATTTGGGGCTGGAGAGAGAGCTCAGTAGAATAAGTGTTTGTCTGGTAAACATAAGGTCCTGACTTCAATTCCTGGTACCACAAAAAACTACTTTTACAATCAATATTATTGAATACTTTTTATAATTAGTCATACATAGAGTATTCTCATTATTAAGAAAAAGAAAATATGAGAGGAATATATAAATATATGTATAATTACATATCAGTTATATTATATTATACTATACTATACTATACTATACTATACTATACTATACTATACTATACTATACTATACTGCATTATATTACATTACATCGTATTGCTTTTTTTTGTGGTGGTGGTGGTGGTACCAGGGATCTAACTGTGCTTTTCAGGCAAATATTCACTCCCCTGGGCTGTCTCCCTGACCCTGTATTGTATTGTGTTGTGTTGTGTTGTGTTGTGTTGTGTTGTGTTGTGTTGTGTTGTGTTGTATTGTATTGCATTGCATTGCATTGTATTGTATTGTATTTTACTATATCATATCATATATTATATTATATTATATTATATTATATTATATTATATTATGTATTATATATGGGGCAGAATTCTTATCTTTTAGCTATGTGAAGGCTTCAAAGAGCAGAGAAATCCAGTGAAATTAACTATTGTTGGACACACATACACACACCACACAAAAGTGTATGTGTAGCTAAGTGACTATTGTTGAAGACAAGTATGGTATACGATCACAATACGCTATGGGGGGGTCTTCTGGAGAGATAGCTCAGGGGCACAAGTGCCTGCCTGTCAAGTGCAAGGTCCTGAGTTCGATCCCCAGTTCTGCGAAAAAAAAAAAAAATTATGAATATTTAACTTTAAACATATTGTAGCAAAAATGCACCGCTGTTAATTCCCCTCGAGGGACCCCCTCTTGTGCCTCGTCCTTCTTGTGCCTTCCTGAGCCGTTCCGGGAGCCTGCTCTCCTGACTGTCTTCAGCTACACTGTCATGGCTGCTCTATGTCCTGAAATGTTTAAAAATGTTTCCATCTCCTGGTTACTTTAACTTTGGAAACGAGCCACGAGCCACGAGCCACTCCGCACCAGATCCAGTGAGCAAGGTAGGTGAAAGCACACGGAAAGAAACTGCTGTCATGTGTATTGTTATCTAAGCAGTCACGGTTTTAAAGCCATGCCTCGTATACTTAAACAAAAATACTTTAATATACTTACTTGTAACTGGTATACAAAAACACAAAATTTGTATATTTTGCTGGCATGTCATGTGTTATTTTGATACAAGTAGACGGCATGTAATCAGATCAGACATGCATCTTTTCAAAACACCTCTTTAGGGTAAAGCCTTTCAAGATCTTCTTTTTTTTTTTTTTTTTTTTTAAACAATACTTTAGATGTAGAATAGTCACTCAGTATTCACAGTCCGTCTACTGTGGGGCATTGCTCTAGACTATAGTCTTTTATAACCGAAATTCAGTCCCCATGAGTCAGGCTCCCCACCACACCCCACTCTTTCCAGCATCTTACGAGCCACGGGGGAGCGTCTCTACCTTCCACATATACGAAGCTGAGTCACACGGAGCTTATCCTGTGGTATCTGGCTCTTTCGCTTCACATAATGATTGCTGGTTCCACCCGCGCTGTCCTAAGAGCCAGGTGCTTGGCCTGTACAAGTGCACAGTATGCTTCCAACACATGATGAACATTTTCATTTTCCAGTCCTCAGCTGATGGATAGTTTGGGTTTTTCCCACTTCTTGGTTACTGTAAATAACAATGAAGAGAGATACAGATGTCCTTGAACACATAGTTTCCACTTGTACCCAGATACATTTCCCGGAGAGGAACCTCGTGACCAATGGCAATTCTATTTTTGAGCATTCTAGAAGTTACCACACCGTGTTGTAAGTGGCCCTGCCAATTTCCAACCCCACCCCCGACCCCTACCCCCCACCCCACCCCCGCCTCTCCCCACTCCCCAGCCCTTGGGGCCCTTGGTCTTCCTGCCAAGTTTGCCTTGCATGGGCTTCCCTCTAACGCCCACTTTCTTAGAGCCCACCTAAGACGGTGTGAAAAGCGTACGGCAATAAATTGTCATCATGTATAAAATAAAACTTGAAAACCAGAAAGCTAACCATCCAGAGATACTCAGTATTATCTTTTCCCGGTGTTGTCAGTCTATTTTTTTCCCTATTTAGTCCAATGTTATGAACGTCTCTGTGAAAAGCAAGTCAACAGAAAAGTCTTTCTTCACGGACAGAAACAAAATTTCACTGTGGTTCAAGGTACACTTCCCTGATAATTAGGACAATATTAGAAAAATGTTCATCTTCTGTTCGCTTGCTTGTATTTTCTACCACTACAGGACTTTTTTTGTTGTTGCTTTGTTTTGTTTTTTGTTTTATATTTTAGGGAAGGGCCTACAGGGTGCTCAGGGTCTCCCTACTGGATCAGACTCGTAGTGATCTGCCTGTTTACAGCCAGCCTGCCAAGAGCACCCACCACCATGCCCAGTCTCAACTGCTGTCTCAGTGAGCCCTGGGGGTGGGGCTGGCACACTAGGCCCAGAATTGAAGCCCTGGCCCCTATGCCTGCTTGCAGAGGGCTTAATCCCCTGAGCGGTTTGGCTGGCCCTGGTAACGTTCTTTCGTGCTGCTTTCTAGTTTACTAATTTTCCTTAGTTTTTGCTCACTGTTTCCAAATTTGCTGAGTTCACTAGTTCCTAATTGTTTGTCATCGCATTAATCATTTCCAAGACTTCCATTATATAACAGATAATGTCACATCTTTTCATGGAAGTCTTTAGCACTACTGCTTTAAAACTGGGATGAGGAAAAGGACGAAGGGCGGGAAAAAGAAACATTCATGTGTGTAGCAAGACGGCTTGGGTGATCGTACCGTTGATTTCTGCTGGACTATTTATTCAAAGAGGAGTTAGTGCTTACACTTATTTATTTATCATATATGGATATAACCCATTTTGTAGGTTTATATCTGATAACCCAAGCAATTAATTTGAAGGTCACATTATACAGTACTACAACCATGGTTGGATTCCTATTATTTTGTCTAATGAAAATTCGTTTCGCTTGCAGTGACTTTTCCCCGTCTTGCACTCTGCATTTGCGAGCCCCTCCGTGGCAGCCTCAGCCCCGGACTCTTGTCAGTCCGTCGTCGTCACCCCTCCCGCTCTTCTTCCTCAGCCACCTCATCTGCTAGGTGCCTGCCTCTTTCCCCTGTGTGTTGGATACTGTGATGAAAATCTCTTGCAGCTATTCGATGTTCTGTGTGATTTCACTTCCCAGAGGGAACTGATTTTCATTCGTGTAAAGGCCCCAGTCCGAGGAAAGCTGGGGCAGGTCTGTCAGGGAATGTTTCATTCGTTTCCCCTTTAGTCCTAGGCTCTCTTGCTTTACAGGGGAGCGCCTTGCCACGGACCTGCGCTCGCAGCTGGAGGGCTTTCCACATGCTTATTGGCCCTTCTTTCTTCTTCTTCTTCTTTTTTAAATATTATGGCTGGCTTAGCCTGCCCTGGGGGTGGGGCTGGCACAGCAGTGGTGCCCCCTATCGAACCGGCGTCCCTGACGTTGCCTAAACTTTCCTAAGCAGGTGCTTTAGAGCGCTGAGCCATCTCACCAGCCCGTGCATGCTTCCTTATAAGAACTGTGCATCGTAGCTGGCAATGCTGATTTGAAAGCTACACTAGGCAGGTACCATGGATAATGGAAAACACACCAGTGCCTGGGTTTTTCTAGGAAATGTTAAAATATTTATTTATTTTTTCAGAATATCTATTGACATAACTTAGGGAAAATAAATTCTGTATTCAGAATATGTTGAATTTATTATTACACCCATTATATTTGGGAGCTGACGTTCATGCTGGTTTCTTTTCTTATTAAAGAGTAGCAAGAGAAAAATCTGGTTTACTATTAAACTCCCACATCTGAAAGTTCTCCATGCATGTTAAATGTCTTACAAAAATATGTGGTGTGTAAGTTAATTAATAGCAATGAGTGCTTATGTAATTCTAAACTTAACAATGTCTTTAGAATCTCTCATCAGGTTTTCAAGTACATGATAGATACCTAGGTACTAGCTGGACAGTGTACTGCCTTAACTTAAAATTATCCTGTAGTTTATATTCAAATATAATTATATGGATTCTCATTCTAAAACTTGCCTTTGCGGAAAGAAGCTCATGAAATCTCACAAAGGGCAACTCATTTTATGATTCTGGGTAAATTTACATAATTTGGGGTAGCTGCCCTTGTTGGGTAAGTTCATGATATTTGTGAATACTAGTGCTTCACCATCCAACTTCTCTCTGGCCAAAGATGTGAAACAAATAGCTGTAATTATGCAATTTACATATTTATTTGTTTATTTATTTATTTATTTATTTATTTATTTATTTACTTATTTATTTTTACTATGCTTTCCCATGACACGAGAAGTAGCTGTTCACCCTCCACTTCACTCCACGTTCTCTGGACTGTGCAGGTCAGCGCTCTGCATGACTGATTCAATCATTTGAAAATATTTAATTTGTTGCTGAGAACCCTGATACCTTCCCCTCCTTGCCTAGTTCATTCAACGCTGCTTAGCTAAATCCTTGATCAATCCTAAAGTTAAAAAAAATAACTGATTTTTCCCTTATATGTAAAAATTTTAATTGTTTATTTATTTATTATTTTAGGGAAGGATCTTCAGGGTGTTCAGACTCTCACTACAAGATCAGACTCAGTGATCTGCCTGTTTGCAGCCTCCCAGGACCTGGGATTACAGGTACACACTACCACGCCCAGTCTCAATTGCTATCTCAACACACCCTGGGAATGGAGCCAGCATTCCAGGCCCTGGGATTGAACCCCTGGCCCCTGGACCTGTTTGCAGGCTCTTCAATCTGCTAAACTATATGGCCAGCCCTAAATTTTTAAAAAATTTACCAAGAATGAACTTCGATAGTATGCATGTGATGAACCAATAAATAATGATACGATGCTAAAATCTTGGACTAGATATAAAGCTAAAACATTTATTTGGCAGAATTCAGTGGTGCATCCATCAGGAGCTGGACTTTTATTTGTGGTAGGCTCTTTTTTTTTTTTTTTTTTTCATTTGTATTTCATTGGCTGTTATTGGGTTGTTGAGAGTTCTTATATCATCTTGATTCAGTTTTGGTAAATTGTACCTTTCTAGGAATCTGTCCACTTCATGTGTATCTTTAATTCTGTGAAAGTAAAGATTTTGCCAATAAGCCATTAAGATTATGGATTATTGGATTATGTATACAACAACTTTCTCTTAGTTGAATGAGAAGAATCTTTTTTTTTTTTTTTGTCTTTTTGAGACAGGGTCTCGCTATGCAGTTGAAGCTGGTCCTGCACTCACTTTTGTAGCCCAGGCTGGTCTCGAACTTGCACCAATCCTCCTGCCTCAGCCTCCCAAGTGCTGGGATTACAGGCGTGAGCTACCATGCCTGGCTGAGAAGAATCTTTTGTACCAACAATGATTAGAAAAATTATCACATCTACACCCTATGCTCTGTTTAACTACTAGGAAGACAACAATATGTATTGTATTGAATATTGGAAATGTACTACTAACATGTTTTGAAACTGTCACATTGTTATTCTTTATTAAATGCAATAAAAAAGTAATGATTCTCAAAGTAGCTATAATGATCTGAATCTCTATGGTAATTTCATAACTTTCATTCCTTATGACTTGAATTTCAGTTTTTTCTTTTCTCTTTTTTGATAAGGTTAGCTAAAGGATTATCAATTTTATTTAATCTTGCAAAGAACCAGCTTTTTGATTCATTAATTCTTTGCATTATTTTCTTTGTCTCAATTAAATTTATTTCTGCTCTCATCTTTATAACTTCCTCCCATCTTTCTGCTTTGGTTTTAGATTGCCTTTCTTTTTCTACATGATCAAGGTGCAGCGTTAGAGTAATTATTTGTTCCTACTCGGTTTTCTTAATATGTTAGTTCAGAGATATAAGTTTCCTTCTAAGAACCGCTTTCATTGAATCCCATAGATTCTAATAAGTTGTGTTTGAATTTTCATTAAATTGTAGATATTGTTTAATTTTATGTGTACCCTATTGGTTGCTGAGGAGGCTGTTGTTTCATTTCACGTGTTTATGCAGTATTTGCGGTATCTTTTGTAATTCATTTCAAGTTTTATTGCACTGTGTTCAGATAATATGCATAGGATAATTTCTGTTGTCTTACATACACTTAGGCATGAACAGAACATGGTCTATTTTGGCAAATGTCCCATGTACACCTGAAAAAAAATGTGCATTCAGAAGTGATTGTGTGGAACACTGTATATACCCGGTAAGTCCATTTGTCCCAAGTTCTGGTTCAGTTCTGCTATTTCTTTGTTAATTTTTGTCTGCCTGACCTATCTTTTTGGGATAAGAGGATTTTAAGTTATCTTGTTAGGACTGTGGTATTTGATATAAAAATTTTCATGTTCATTAGGATTTCTCCTAAATAGATGGGTGCTACCATTTTGGGTGCATACATATTTAAGAGTGTATCTCTTCCTCTTGAATTTTTCCCCTAACCAGTATGTAGTGGCCTTTATTTCATTTAATCATTCTTGGTTTGAAGTTGAGACTATCTGAGAATAGAGTTGCTACCATTGCTTTTTTCTGAGGTGCTGGGGCATGTAGTATAGCTTTCCATCCTTTGGCTTTCAGAGTATGAATTTTTTATGAGTTTAGTATGTTTCTTATATACAGTGTATTGTTGGATATATCTTCATAATCCGTTGTGCCAGCCTATTCCTTTTAATTGATGAATTAAGTCCATTTACATTGATAATTATAACTGAGATGTATTGACTTATGCTTGACATGCTATTTACCTGCTGTTGTTTACACTTTCTCTCCTATACTTAATTATTTCTCTATTTGGTGGGTTCTTTCTGTTCTCACTCATAAAATTCCACTAATTTTGGTTCTTTTCTAGAATATCTTTTAATAAATCGTGCAAGGTTGGCTCTGTCATCATGAAATTCTTTAGTTGTTGTAGGTCAGGAAGTATTTCACTTCTCCATAACACTTGAAAGAGAGTTTTGCAGGGTATAGCAGTCTGGGCTGGAATTTGTTTTCGTGGAGTGCTTGAAGTGCTGTGCTCCATGCTTTGCTTGATTTCATGGTTTGTGGAAAGAAATCTGCCATTATTCTGATGGCTTTTCATTTAAATATGATCTGTTTTATTTCTCTATCTCCTTTTGGTATATTGTTCTTGTGCTGAATTTCTGGAATCTTGACTAGTATATGTCTGGGTATGGTTTCATTGGGCTGATTTTATTTGGAGTCCTATATGCTTCAGTTACCTGAATGCCAGAATGTTTTTTCCATATTTGGGAAGTTTTCTGCTATTACCTCTGCCCATATTATTTTTATATCATTTGTATTGACTCCGTTTTCTTATTGATAGCTATTAGTCTTGGGTTGTTTATCACTGCATTGTCTTGTAGATGTTGAACTATTTTTTTCCTGCATCCTACTTGTTTTTAAGAGATCCCTTCTTATCTTTTCACTAGTTGCAACAATGTTTTCAAGGTCTGAAACTCTACGTTCACTTTTATTCCAGCAGCTTTACCAGCTAGTGATTGAAGTTTTAAGTTCCTGTGTATCTCTTTGAGTCTGCTCCACATGATCTGTTTCTTTCCTTTATCGCCCATTCAAGAAATCCATCATTTTTTAATCTCCTCTAATTTTTTATCAGTGTATTCTTCAGAATTACTTCTTAATTCTTTCACTATAATTATTCTTTCTCTCTTTGTACTGCAGAGATTGTTGCTGCTCTGATTTCCTCTCTACATTTCTGTAGTTGTTTCTTTACTTCACATGTTATTAATTCAGAGATTTCAGCTGTGTGATTCCCAATTTCTTCTATGCTTGTGTTTCATGCATGTTGTCTGTGTGGGTTCAGGGCCTGACATTGCATTTTGCTCCTTCCCTTTGCCATTTTGGATAGCACTGCCTCTGACCCTTGGTATAGAAATTTGGTGCTGTTATACCCTTAGTACCTATTGAATTTCTTACCCAAGAGAGATTATATGGTTAAGGCAGTTATAGTTTTGTATTAACAGATCTACAGTAGGGAACACTAATAATGGCTGGTGATATTTAGCAATTGACAAAGTTTTGTATCTAACAGGTTAGTGTTTCGGATGGTAAGAGCCAGCATTCTCTCTGTGTAGCTAAGCACGTATTATATTGGGAATTCGTATTTAATTTAGTTCCCTAAGTTCTGTCTTGATGTACCTGGGGTCTTCCAGGAAGATTAGTTCACTCAGTTACTCGTTGCCCCCTCGAAGTCACTCTCCTAAATCTGGGTCCAGCAAAGAGTCTCACCTAACCAGGTCTGGATCTTCCAGGTTTGAACTCATCCAGATGTGCCGAGATTGGGTCCTGCTGCTATGCGCAGGTTCTTGCTACTGCAGCCCATGCAATTGAACCCCACGGGCTTGCTGGGGCTGGGGTGAGTCTGGGGAGATATGGCCAATTTGGAGCAGATCCCAGCCACACACACTGGGCTTGGGCTGAGTGCAGAGAGGATTGGGAAGCGTGGTGCTGACCATCTTCCTTAGGCTGGGGCTGGGTTGGGAATGACATAGCTTTCTTTTTGTGCATGGAAAAGAAAGGTTGTGCTAATATTGTTTGGCCAATATTTCACACCTATGAAGATAACAATAAGCAATATACTAGTTATTGTTGATCTATTATCTTTTTTATTTGTTTTATTTTTACTTCTATATTTTACTTCTCCTTTTTCCCTTTAAAATAAAACATAATATACTGCAAAAGTCAGCACTTTGAGATCAAGGCTTGTCTGTAGCCCTCCTTCATTTCTTCAAGAGCTTCTTTGAGTCGCATTGTCTTTTCATTCTAATTGCTTTTCAGCTTGAGGGAGGGGTTGAAATTCTATCTGTTTACTAAAGTACTCCACCGAGGGATGTAGCTCCATGTCACAGCACCCATCTGGCCAGTGCAAGATCATGAGTTCGATTCCCAATACCGAAACAAAAAGTAAATGCATTAAGCTCTTCGAGGCAGGAGCCACGCTTGTTCTCCTCACCTTAAAATTCCCGCCCCCAGCAGAGTGCTAGCACAGCTAGTCCAGTCCATGTTCTCCTTGCTCCATACTTGCTGGGAGAAGGTCTCTTATGCAGTAGGAATGCACACTCTTTCAGAACTAACGGAATAGAAAATCGTCGTGAAGAGAGCCCTAGAATACAGTGTCATTTTATCTTTTTCAAAAGAAACTTGTCTCTGCGGTGGACAGGTTGATAATAGTAATAGAGGTTGAAGTCCAGGTTATCTTTGGCTAAGAAGGAGGTCACCACACGCTGGGAGATCTTGAGATGCAAATGAATGTGCGAAACTCTGAACGTTCACCTATAATCTATTCTGAATGCTAGCCCATGCAGCTGAGCCAGTTTTTAAATCTTCTCCTTTTTACTTATTCTGTCAGAAGAAGCTCTAAAATTAGCTAAGAATCCATGTTCCTTTGCTTAATTCTTCCTAGACTGTCACTAATATTCAAGTGGCAAGTTAAAGTGGCAAAGTACAAAAATTAGATCTCTGGTGTCTTTTGAATTAAAAACAATTTTCCCTACATATAAATCCCTAGAGAGAAACATGTGTATACATTGTAGTCTTGGTACCAAAATAATAATCTTCAAACTAAGATACAACTTGAAAAAAATTGTGATATTTTCATCATGCCTAAAAATCAAGCAGTAATAACTATGGTTTTTAAAATAGTTTTACACTCATTAAAAATAAGTGTTTTTTTAGAAATGTGATTTTATCAACGCATCTAAAATTTTTAAATTCCGTATTAGCATAAAATGTGTTTCTGTGTGAATATTTCACTTCACACAGTTAAATTGCTGCAAAATTTTAGGTTCTTCCACAAACTGCATGGATGTGTAAGGAATCATTCTGCCCATTATATGAGGCTTACATAAATATGATGCCTCGGTTTTCATCTTTTTCTTGTATGCACTGGCTGTATTATTCTTTTACGAACCTTTTTTTCACAAATAAATATTTCAATGCTTATAAAATAATGCTTTACTTTTCCATTGATCCTACCTAATAAGTCCTCAGCTGGACATGCTGGCACATGCCTGTAATCCCACTGGGGAAGCAGAGGCATGAAGACCACCAGTACCAAGCCAGCCTGGAAAGCAAGGTAAATTCAAGGTCAGTCGGAACTACATACTGGAATTCTGTCTCAAAAACAAAAAGAGAAAAAAACAAATCTTCAGTCACTCAACTTTTGATTCAGTTCAACCTTCACATTTCCAGATGACTGATGAAATTTCAACTATAAAATAAAATAATTTAAACTAAAAATAAAAATCTCAAGTTTGAGGCAACCGAAGTTGACTTCACCTTTGGCCTCCTCGGCATCACTGCTGGAACAAGCTTCCCAATTCTTGAGGCATACTGCTCCATTCTACTCGGAATTATTAAAGTTCTCACCATTTTCAAAATCTCTTTCTATTAAGGAGACTCAAAACTCATCCCTAAATTCTCATATGTTTTTCATCATACTTTTTATCAAGGTCTCTAAGAACTTTCCCCTCTGTCCACAAGCACGAATTTTTTTCCTGGAAGTACGCAATGCTTTTCCACCATCTATGGCATGACTCACCCATGCTATCTTTGTGAAATAACTTTAGAATATAGTCAAGTGTTTGATGTTTAATCTGCATTTTATCAACAGATTGAGGGCACTCTCCTCCCTGGGCTCTAATCATCCTAGTAAAGAGGTGCAGTGTCGCAGAGTGCCTGAAAGCTGCCCCGCACTCCCTTCCCGTTCCTGACCACCAGCTCCTCCGAGCCATTCACTGTCGCTGTCCTATGCACCTCTGCTGGACTACAAAGTCCGGGACCAGAGAATTGCCCTGAACTAAGGGCTTTCCCAGAGCCAGAGCTTTGGTAAGAGGCAGAACATCTTCATTGAGTCAGGGTTTTATTTGTTGAGTGAATAAATAATGTAACAGGGACATAGAAAGGAAAGTTCGAGAGTTTCCCAATGCATTAATTGTCAAAGAATCTAGTGCCCTGAGAGTCATGCCCTCTGGAACATATTAGCCATTTTTAAATTCTTGGTGTGAACATATTATACAATTTTTGGGAATCTATTTCTAGAATTTATTAGAAAATAGCTTTTAAAAATATGAAATACACCAACTAGTCATCAAAAAAGCACACAAAGGCATAAATAAGTTTATGACCCTGACCTTCAGTGCCCCATGTGTCTTCAAAAAGGTAACACATTTTACAAATTCTGTGTGCTTTTTCAGTCTGTCTGTCTGTCTGTGCAACCTTACTGTTCTGCATTATTTCTCCTTTACATAGTTCAGCATCCTTTTACAAATTATAATGCAGCCTAGATTTCTTTCTTTCTTTCTTTCTTTCTTTCTTTCTTTCTTTCTTTCTTTCTTTCTTGCTTGCTTGCTTGCTTGCTTGCTTTTTATTTGGTATTTTTAGGGGAGGCCTTACAGGACATTAGGGTCTGACTACTAGATCAGACTTGCAGTGGTCCACCCAAGAGCTGGGATTCCAGGCACACGCCATCACGCCCAGTCTCAATTGCTCTCTCAGTGTGCCTCAGGGGCAAGGCCAGCCCAGCAGTCCTGGGAATCAAACCCTCATCCCCTGCGCCTGCTTGCAGGTGCTCTAATCCCCTGAGCTATTTGGCCGGCCCTGAAGCCTGTACTTCCACTGAAAGATCACCTGACACACTTCTATGTATGTATTACCCTTACTGTTTACCATGTACTTCAGTGATCACAACACAGTGTACCTCTGTACTGCTGCTCAAATCACAAATGGACTTTGAGAATTTCTTCCAATTGTGCTATTAAACTCACTAAAAATAGAAAGGCAAGAAAAAGAAACTCACTGGAATGGATGGTTCTGTCCATAAGTCTTTGCACATTTCTAAAACACCCTGGAAGACCTCTTTTCAAAGAGGCATTACTGGGGCTGTGGAAATAGCTCTGTGGCACAAGTACCTGCCTGGCAAGTTCAAGGTCATGTGTTTGAACCCTGGTCCTACCAAAAAACAAAACAAACAAAGAGGAATTAGTAAACAAATTGTTTAATGCTTATTTTCATAAATATTGTTGGATTATCCTCAACAGATGCTGCATTAGTTTATATTGTGGAATACTAAAACATTACCAATTTAAGGCTTAAACAGGGTACTTTTATTTTTTTTTACCACTTATGTAGGATATAACTTCAGGAAATAGATTAACCAAGTTCCCTCAATCCTTTATCTAGTGGGACTAAGTGTAGTTTTCATATTTCTCCCCTAGTGGATGCATTTTAGCAGTTTTCGACAGCCTAAGTGTAACAACCATTTCACTCTTGTGAACCACCCGCTCACGGGCCCTCTTGGCCACATGTTTGTTCTGTTCCTTTGATGCTGATTTGAGGAACTCTCTACACATTTTAAGCAGCCAATTTTATCATAAGAATGCCAGAAACATTCATTTCTTTTTAGGGAACTGGTTTTAAATGCTGAGCGTTTTCTTTCCTCTTCAGAGACGCTGCTACCTCCATTTCAATATTACTGAGAAAATCACATGTCTTGTGTTCTGTGTTCTTAGAATGATCCACATTCCAGGTAGGTGAAAATTTGAAGTTTATGGGCTCAGAATACAGCGCAGTAGCGTGGTGCCTTCCTGGCAAGTGCCAGGTTCTGAGTTCTTTCTAGTCGTGGTACAAAAAAATAATTTAAATTTTGAAAGAGACAAAAATGGAAAGGGACATAGAGAAAATCACAATTTCATCTTCCTAGGGAAAGAGCTTCCCCGTGAGCTTTGTGCTAAGTAGAGAACCGAGTTCAAGCAGCATACCTGTACTAAGTCCCTAGGCAGTGGAGAGACCTCTGTCCAGGTCCGGCCCTGAGCCTCTCCAGGAGACAGAGCAGCCCTGCTCCCCTCAGAGTCTTTCTCAAGCCACCTGAGCCCTCTGAGGACAAGGAGGGCGCTCTTTCTAGTCCTTCCACCGCAGCTGATCAGGAAAAGTCTGGATTAGAACGTCACATGCTAGTCCTATTTTCCATGGTCCTCTTTTCTAGAGTTTCAACTCTAACCATGGCCCTGTAAATCGCGCTTTCCTCCTTTTCACCTATCTCCTGTGATCTTTCCAAGATCTAATACACTTTTAGCTCCCAGCACTCCCTTTCCACAGAGGTTCTGTCTGCTCCAGGGCCCTCCCCACCTCCAGCATTCACTGCAATCTAGCTCACAGAGCAGGTGCGCACAATCCCAAAGGCTGCAATGTATGAAGCAGGTGTTCACTATTTAAAACAAATGTAAGGGCTGAGCAAATAGCTCAGAGGATTAAAGCACCTGCAAGCAGGTGTGGGAGCTGGGGGGTTCGATCCCCAGGCCTGCCATGCTGATCCTAACCCCAGGGCACACTGAGACCACAATTGAGACTGGGTGTGGTGGCGTGTGCCTGTAATCCCAGCTGTTGGGAGGCTGTAAACAGTTGGATCACTACGAGTTTGATCTCATAGTGAGACCCTGAACATCCTGTAGACCCTTCCCTAAAATACAAAAATAAATAAAATAAAACAAAACAAGTGTAGGCTATAAATGAGTGATAATAATGTAGAACAAAGGCGCTCTAAGAAGAAGAAAATTGCTGCGATGTTCTCTAGATAGAAGAATTATATCAATAAATTAAGAGCTAAAATCATAAAACATTAAAATGTGAGTGAAAGGAAGTTGTTTCCCAAGGAAAAAAAATAACATAATTTATATCAAAAATCTGTAAAAATAGTGACAGCAAAGAATAAAATATGGCAATTGGAGAGGACCTTGAGGGATAGCAACACAGCTCAGCTGACTGACCCCCTGCTTCGGCAAGAGCAGGGACCAGGGTTCACTCCCCAGCAGCACATGCCTCACTGGTCCCACCCAGGCATGCTGAGCTGGCCGCTGAGACCAGTTGTGGTGGTTCACACCTGTAACCCCAGCACGGGGGAGGCTGGAAACAAGAGCGTCACTACAAGTCTGGGTAGCGTAGTGAGACCCTGAACAAAATACATTAAAAAAAAAAAAAAACTTGAGCTGACATAAGGTAAAACTTATTTTTAATTCATTTGACAGGTCTCCAAAGGGTTTTTAACAGTCAGGGGGTAATTTCTACTTTAAAATAACAGACATTCAGAATTTCAAATATTACACATGAAAATCTAATTCTTTCTCAGGAAACAAAGATAGAAGATTTTTACGTTTAATTCTTTTCTCCTTTTTGTATTACCTTGCTGTCTTAAAGAAATCTTGTGTGAAACGCGTGGTATTTTTATCCACACAATATAAATGAAAGGTTTGTATTGGGTAGCTAAAGAAAATCTTGTCACAGATTTATTTTAATTTGATTCTTCAAATGAGAAACTTCATTAAAAATTTTCCAGAAGGTTGCCATTACATTTTCTTTTGCCCAATAGACATTTTGGGAATTACTTATGCCTAATAGTCTCTCGTGATTTTTAACAGAACCTCAAGTATAGGATAAATTGCATGCAAATTACGAACAGTAAGTTTAAAATGAATAAGAGTAGAATATGAGGAAAATGTGATAAGTAGAAGAGGCTCTAAAAAGAATCAAGACCTTTTAAGTCAATAAGTAGAAAACAGAATAAAAGCTGAGAACAAGGTACTTTCTTTGAAACTTCACCATCAGACTAAGCCAAGGCTTTTCTTAACCACTATATACTGACATCTTCAGAAGAGGAGGCTGGGGAGATGTGCAATATTATTCTAATTCAGGAAAGCAGTGCAAGCTCAGGATTAACAGCACGTTTCCACAGCTAAGAAACCACGTGATACCTAAGGCTATGCATCCCTCACCCACCAACACATCTTTAAGGTCGATTCCAGCAATGCTCATAATTCTGAAAGTTTCTCTAGAACAAAAACAGATATTTTGATGTATCTTATTGCTACAGTATTCCAAGACATGAGACAAAACCCCAACAAACATTTCTGAAAGAAAAAGATAGCTCCCATAAAATTATAAAATTAACAGCAAATAGTTCTACAGGTAGGATGAAGGAAAGCTAAATTTCCTTTGGATAGCAGATGGGAATTCTCACATGAAAATTATAATCTTGCATAATGTAATATTTTTGTAACCACTTAATTTCTGCTTTGAATTCTATTCTACTTGAAAACAGAAAAATGATCTTTTCAGTTCCAGAAAAATTCTACCAGTCCATTTCCCCCAAAGTTCATTTCAAAAGTTAAAGCCCTTCACAGGGCTGGCGAGATAGCTTAGTCGACTAAGCTCCTGTGTTTAGGCAAGCTCAGAGATCAAGGTTTGATCCCCGGTATCCCATACCATGCTGGTCCCACCCCTGGGAGCGCGGAGCCAGCCACCAAGTCTGGGCATAGTGGCGCACGCCTATAATCCCAGCACTGGGGAGATTTAAAACAGGAGGACCACGATGAGCCTGAGCCATGTAGTAAGACATGCACCAAATACATAAATAAAAAAAAGAAAAGAAAGGGAGTCCAAAACTCTATTCCACTACATCTCTATATCTTCATCTTTATTTCGTGAGTCCCAGGATAATCGATTCTGTCAGCCACATCCAAAACCATTGGACATCTGTTGCTGCTTGGGTGTAGTAACTCTTGCACCATTCAGGCAAAGGGCACGTCAGAGGGCTTCCAGAAGAGCTGGGGCATTGCCACGTTATCGTCATCGTCGTTGTCGTCGTCGTCGTCGTCCTCCTCCTCCTCCTCCTCCTCCTCTTCCTCGTGCCTTAGGCAGCCCCGCACACACGCCCCACTCGGGGAAACCCTTCCACATCCATACGGGTTTTTCCCCCAATATACCTCCACCAAATTTGGCCTTGAAGAACGAGCCACACATCCTAAACTGTCATGTGCCATTAAATCTGTTGCTTCGTCTCCAAATTTCCATTAGCTGCTTAACGTTCGCTCCTCTGAAGCTTACTGTAAACCACTGTGCTGTGCTTGGGATTGTTTACAAAGCTAGCTTTGTGGCCCTGACCCATAGGGCATGCTTCACAGGCTTTAGTTTTGTTTATCTATTGTGTGAAAGTGTTTATGCATATGTCAGTATAAATGTATATATAAATTTATAAATAAATGTCTTGGTTAGTGTCGTTGTTCCAAGCAGGAATAAAACAGCACTTGTGTTCCTGGGACACATGTATACACAAAGTGGTATAGAAAAACACACAGCTTAGAGTTCCAGAACTTTCTCTAAAGCAAGGGAAATCCTTTTAAATCCACGACTTTCCTATTAATTTTAATAGCTTATGTTAGCAATTCAAAGGCTATAATTTGATATTTTTGCTAATTCTGTGTTTTACCAAACCATGAATAGGTCTTTGCATAAGCTGTTTTATGATTTTACTTTAGGAAAAAAAATTATTTTAGTAGTTCTGTCCACCATTTCTTTTTGTATATTTTAGGGAAAAAGAAGGCAATTCTCTATAATTTTGGAAAATTTCAGTTGTAAGGATTTTGCTTTCGTTACACTTCTCTTGTTGCTGGGACAAATGCCCGACACCTGAAATGAAGGAAGGAAAGTTTATTTAGCTCATAGTTAATGGAGGTTTCAGTCCATTCTTGGATGGCTCCAAGGCAGAGAGGCACAATGCAGAGAGCAGCAGTTCATGGCAGTGGAACAGCGACAAAATGGTGACAGAGGCAACCGACCAACCAGGGAAGCAGAGAGCAGCAGTCCTACTCCGTCTCTCTGTCTCTTTTTATATTACATTCAGGCTCTCCGCCTCAGCCTATCCACCTCAGACCACACCCATAATCCCAGCCATACTCAGACCCATGATCCCATCAGTACTAAAACACATAATCCCAGTGGATCATGAGCCAAGTCTCAAGCTCTAGAAGCCCCTGCCCCATGATCACAGGAGGCCTGGGGGGGGGGGGACAAATAGACACAAACCATAACAGACTTAAAAATTGTACAATAACTTTATCTAGGTTCACCCAGTTATCAACGTGGCCATATTAAGAACTCTCTTTCTCTCTCTCTCTCTCTGTCTCTCTCTCTCTCTCCTCTCCCCCCCTCTCCTTTTACATCACCAAGTATCAACATTGTATTGAAGAAAATTAATACCCTACCACCTTCCCCAATTTTTCCACTTACTTCAGTGACAGCCACCATCTCTTGTCCCAATGTGTTTCCTTCTGCACACGTTTGGGGCTGGCTCCACTACTTCCATGGAGGTACTCAGGTCAGACCCACAGCAGCACCTATCACCTTGAGCTTCTAGCTGTGCTCAGAATCCGTTCCACTGAACATTTCCAGTTAGAACGCTGTGTTCAAATCTCTCAGCAGCACGGCTTGCCCGCAGGAATGCGTGTCCACCTGACTCTAAGACAGGCAGCCCGGGGGGCTGGGCGACCTTCATCCTGCCATAACTCCACTTAGGCCTGCCCTGCTTGGGTGTTCCCAGGAGGAAGTAGCCTTTCAGTAGACTGAGGGAAGAAGCCTTTTCGGCAGGGATGAGCAGTGTGTGCAGCTTTGCAGGCAGGACAAGAAGGGAAAGGAAAGAAAAAGAGAGGGAAAGCAAATTCTGGCATGTGGCATCTGGCATGTGGCATCTGCTCCTGGACACCCAGCTGTAGCGTTCTGGTCCTTCGTGCCCAGACAGGGAGTCATGCTCAGGCCTTAGGTCTTGCTCTGAACTGGCCGGCAGATGGCAGAAGACGGGCTTCCCAGCCTGCGCAGGTGCAGCACCGGTTTCTTCTAGTCCTCCCTCTTCACTTAACTCCGTGGACCATGGGGTTCCTGGTGCTCTGCGCAGCCCTGCCTGCCTGGCCCTCTTTCTGCCAGGCAGTCTGACCTGGACCTAAGTGAGAACCAAGAAAGCCTGCCTCCCGCTCTTGGCACTGATGCCCTTTTCTTAAAACTCCTTCTCTCCGTGCACCTTTTCTCTTCATCTTTGACATGTAAATCACCTTAAAGGCTTCCCACCAGTTGTACAGCCCCAGAGTATCCTGCTGCTGGCCTGGGAGCTGCGACTTTGAAATGTGGCCATCAAGGAAGGCAGAACCCCTTCCCCAGTCTCTGCAGGAGGGCGGGTCCAACTCCAGCAGCGCGCCTGCTGTGAGCTGTGGAGCTACTCCCTGCCTTGAAGATGAAGAAAACCAACTTCCTTTAAAGAAAGACCGCTTTCCAGGCACAGCTGGCCTGGAGCTTCCTGAATCCCAGGGCTGAGAAACCTTCCAGGCCCGGCCTCTGTGGAGTTCATCCAAGCACTCTTTCTTGGTGCTGCCAAAAGAATGCCATATTATACGGGGGACTCAGAAAATGCTGTTCTTGTTCCTACCTGATAAATGTTCCCAGGTTACCTCGGCCGTTCACAAGTCTCCGGCTGGTTGTCCCTATATCCTTTTGGGGGCGGGGGCTCTGGAAAGCAAACAATCCTGCAGCAAAGGCAGTGTACTGCAGGTGCGCTCCGATTTTGTCATTCTAGAATGCATATGGAAAGCCCTTCATGTCACAGAGATGTCTCCGTCTCAAGAGAAACACAGCGGCCCGTCAAGTGGATGGCACGGTTAACTCAGACCACTATATTTTCGTAGCTTTCTGTATGTTGCAGCTAATAATGTCACAGGGAGCACAGCTTTGTTCATTGTCTCTCTGTTGTAAGTTGTACTTTTTAAATCTTTGATGTGAATTTGCGGAAGCTACTCTAAGGGCAGACCGATGGTCTGCCTTGAATAAACGTTATAAGCCCTCTTCGCTGCAGCATGCCCCGCCCCACCGTGCTCCCGCCAGCAGGCGTGCAGCGTCTGCACCCTAATGCCAGCAGATCTGAGCCGCAGCGCTTGTCCACCTGGGAAGTAAGCAGTGTCGTTTTAGGGGAGTTTAAGCTTCCTTTTGCTGGCTCTAACTGGAAGTGGCCATGCTGTCCTGGCAAGTCGTCTGTGTGATGCGTCATTGTCTATTCCTACCCTGGCTGTTTGTGTTTTATCTTTCCCACACTTTACATGTTTTTCTACCTTAGACAAGTCACCAGTTTCTGCACAGGCTGACACTCTAAGAAGCATCCAAGATGGACATGTTTCCTCTCATTCAACTTGAGAGCATAGAAGATTTTAGAACTGATTGCTCCAGTATAAAAGACACTCAAACTTTTTAGCTGATTTCCACAAATTCATCATGTACTCCTTCGCAAGGATTTATTTGCTTGTATTTTATTTAAGATTTTTGCATTGAAGTTTATATAAGACTGGCATACCATTTTCTTTTCAAGGTGTACTCACAAGACACATCTACTTTTTATATAAATTCCACTCTCAAAGGCCAGCCGGATAGCTCTGTGGATTAAAGAACCTGCTTTAGGCAGATGAAGGGGCCGGGGGTTCGATCCCCAGCATGGGTGCCGGCCCCACCCCTGGGGGGCCCTGAGGCAGCGATTGAGACTGGGTGTGCTGGTGTGCACCTGTAATCCCAGCACTTGGGAGGCTGAACACAAGAGGGTCACCGTGGGTCCGATCTGTGTAGGGAGACCCTGCAAACCCTGTACTAAATACAGCAAGAAAAAACATTTCATACTCAAAAAGCAGCTTTGAGTGTTTCGCTACCACTTGTAGACTAGGGATCGATTTTCACAAATCTGTTGGTATGTCCTGGATTTTGAGGGCTGCAGAATTCCCAGTGTTGCTACCAAATGTTACGTAATATTCATGTGTATATTTTTTAGCCGGTGTTTAGTGAGCGTTTTGCAAGCAATAAAAGGAAAGCAGAAGAAAGCATGGCACAAGGACAGGCTGGATTCAAGATGAAGACGCGAGAGCCCCCTTGTCGCCGAAGTGCCCAAAGCATCCGGGTCTGACCCAGCAAGGGCTTATGAGGGTTATGAGGAAGCGGAGCGTCTCTCTCCGGGGTATGGGAGTCTGCTGTCGCTGGCCACCTGGGGCAGCAACACCAACGCTTGTGGAGACTCAAGTGCCCAAGCAGAAACCCAGAGCCCGCTCGTCCACCCCAAAATGCCAGCACTGCCCGGGCGATGGGTGCAGATCCTGACCGTGGGAGTTCTGGGTGCACCCCCAACCCCACTCCCTATCCCCCACCCCCTATCCCCACCATCCCTCTAAGCCCCCTCACCGTAGCTCTCCGCCATTGGCCTAGTGCTTGCCCAGGGCTGCCTGTTGCAGAAAGTGGGACACCCTCAACCCGGAGAGCTTGATGAACGCAGCACACCCACGGGGCTCACAGCCACGGGCCACGGAGGGCCACGGGTGAGGGTCGCAACTTGTGGGACACCCCCCACCAGTCTTTCCCTGCGAACCGGTTTCTATCTTTCTCACTTTTGTAGAATTTCTTGTCTATAAATAGTTATTTTTTTCTCATCTTTTATTCGCGTTGTTAGTTGGCTTCCTGGTTTACGTTGAATAAATTATAGCTTCTATTTTGTTAATAGTGTAAAAAATAGACATTTTGATTTAATCATTAACTATTTTTTCTTCCTTAATGTATTCTCTAAATGTTTTTATTATATTTTTGTATCCTCTTTGATTTTGCATTTTTAAGTAGCTTTTCCATTTAAAATTGGTTTAAGTTTAATGTTCTTGTTTTTCTTGCAATACAAATTGCTACTTACTAATATTTTTTCTTTTTTTTTCGTGGTTGTGTGCTACCAGGGATTGAACTCAAGACCTCATGCTTGCCAGGCAAGTGCTTATTCTGTGGAGCTATCTCCCCAGCCCCAACAATGATTCTTATAGCATGAAAGAAACCATATAATTTGGGCATGTAACGTTTTCATTTTAAATGTCTGAAAATGTTAATACATATATTCACATTCTCCAGAAGAGGTAGAGTCTCTTCAATTTTCAGAGGAAAAGGGATTTTACTTTGCTGTTTACTTGTAGTATTATTTTATTGTGCTCTGAGCATTTCATTTTGTTCCACTAATGCATTTATTGACTTTTTCTGTAAAATATTACTTAGCAATTTTAAGTAGATATTTTTCATTTGAGAATACATATTCTATGCATAGGGAAATAAAATATAAATTTAACCATAAGATATATACTTGACAGTTTAAAAGACTTGATAATATATATTTTTCTTTTAGAAATATTACCTTGTTTTTTGTGTTAGGTTTTATTTGGGTCACATATATTTTGAGTCTCATGTTTTTGTCATTAATTTTCTAATTTGGGGGTTTTAATATGTATTATAAATGAAATATTTTGTCACATCTTAAATTTCTTTTGTAAAGTTTTTTAATTTGACTTCAAAAAATATTACAGATTTTGTTATTCTAGTTTGTGTTTACAGAGATTTTATCACTGAATGTGTTTTAATTTGCTCCTCCCATTTTCTCTCAGTGTAGCATCTATTATCTTCTATTTCTTCTGAACATCTGGTATTTCAGGGCTAGATTTTCTGTATAAAAGAAACTTCTGTATAAATTGAAAGTTTGGGAAGGAATTCATACAATCTACATGGCAACTGATATTCTGAACTATTCATTAGTCTTGGATTTGAATTTATTAAAAAATGGAAGCTATCAATAGGATTCATGATACACAGTTTATACCAAATACTAGTTTGTTTATTCTTCTGTGTCCAGTTTAGCCCACCCTGGAGGCAGGGCTGACTAGCATGTGCTGCCGGGGATCGAACTGCGGTCCCTGCTTGCCTCAGATTGCCTGAGCAGATGCTTTAGACCGCTGAGGCATCTTGGTGGCCAGACCCCCAGTTTATTTAATTGTAAGAGATCTGAGAAGGAAAGAGAGCTGTTTCCTGAAAGCATTTGCTCCAGAAGTTTTTAAAGAACATCATCAGGTGTGAGTTCTAAGCTGCACCTGTATGACTACCACAAAGAGCTTCAATGTCACTAAGAGACAGTCTCAGACATTTTCTTAGTCACTTCATAGGCCTACCCAGATGTCACTGAGCTTCGTAGTGGCAATAGCACCCACACATACTGTGAACCTTTGGGAAACCGCAATTACTTTCACCAAACCTACGTGGAAGGCAGTGTCATGAACAGGTAAACTGAGTCTCATATGTGGCCTACCGCACATGTGATACAAGACTTAGGGAGCCGCTTTTTTTTTTTTTTTTTTTTTTTCTGGAAAACCTTACATCTTCTAATCTAATCAAAATGTTGGAAGCTTTATTGGATAAAAGAGAAAAAGGAGAATGCAGATGAGCAGAAATTTTAAGATGATTATCCAGCAACACTTATTTGCCTCCATAATATTGCAAATTTTAAAAATAGCCAAGAAGTCTCTCATTATTAGGAAGAAAAATTATTTTTAATTACCACCTTATTTACAGATTTAAGTGGGGACAGATTGGCCGTGTTGTGCTAATCTGAGGTCAGGACTGTCGTGTGTGCCACTCCTACAGTGTTCTCCTCCGTGCTGTGGTTCTGCACTGTTCTCAGCATACGTCTGCAGTAGGTAAGGACCGCCCTCATTGTAAGGAATCTGGGGGCCATGTCCGCGCCCCTCAGCCCACTGGCACAGACATCCTGGGGTTTCCCATCGTCCTCTGCGCCTGCCCAGTGCAGATCCTTGACACAGACTTGCACAGGACATTTCTGTGAGCTCCTGGCCTCCAGCGGGACTCAGGCAGGACATGGGCAGGGGACTCTTAGTGGGATTCTTTGTGTCTCTAGTGTGTGGACACATCTCACGCTCTCTTCTGCATTTGACATTTTGGGTGAGTATTGTAAAGTAATCCTACATATTATGCATCCTCTCAGACATCTTTTTCCCTGGAAAACCCTGGCTATAACATATCTACCTCTCTAATACTATGTATCTGTGTATCTATCTCTCTCTCAATCTATATATCCATATCTCATCTATCTCTCTATATAATGTGTGAGTCCACTCAGTGTCAGTCTTGGCTTTCAGATATTCTTCTGAAGTAAAATGAAATCCCCTGAACTTGCACGGAGAGTGGGACCTGTCTTCTGCGAGTTCCTGGAAAGGCCACGGGTGTAAGGCATCTATTATGAGATTGTCCCCAGAGGGTGAAAAATAGCAAATGACCAGGTGCACTGTGCTGTGTGATCTTCGTGGTGGCTTTCGATGGCTCGCACTTGGTGACACAAGCCAGTTGGCAACTCAAGAGCCGAGAAACCCGACAGTTCCCGAGAAGGAACAGCTCAGCGCAGAGACTCCTCCCTTGTTCACAAGTCGCAACCACTCTCACACGCAGGATTTCGGCTCCGCAGTGCCCTTTCCTGAGTCGTCAGGCTCACGCACAGCTTTTGTCACATTCAGTGAGCTTCACGTGCCGGAAGGAGCTGAGGAAACGTGCCAAGCTGCCGCTGGGAAAATGCACGACTCGCGAGATGGGAAATTTCATGGTAACTAAGTTTTTGGTTGTTGTACTTTCATGTCAGTAATTATCAAGTACTAGCCAGGGGCAGGAGGATTGCTGCAAATTTAGGGCCAGCCTGGGACACTGGAGCTCAAAACCAACCTGAACTGCATAGTAGGACTCTGTCTCAAAAACAAATTTAGCAAGTATTGAGAGATGGCTCTAAATCTCTAAATGCGCACCGTATATCAAGTCAGTGAACAAGTTTCCAAGAAGCCTGAAGAGAAATAAAAGTCACAGCATGTGTCTGATTTCCTTCCCACAAAGTTGCCATTTGTCCCTCCTTCTTGTGTCTTCCTTCTCTAGCCAGGAGACTATCTGTAGAGTGCCTGCATCGCCTGTCTATTTGGCCATCTATCCTGTCAGCCAGCTCTTTGTTGCTAGGGCGAAATGCCAAAGATAAACAATCGAAAGAGAAACGCTTTGGTGTTGGAGGGTTAGTCTGTGGCTCGCTGGCTCTGTGGTTTCTGGGTCTGCAGCAAGGAAGACTGTAAAGGGTGGGAGAGTCCAGCAAGGAAAGGTGGTCACCTGAGGTGACCAGAGGCAGGAGAGAGGGGGGAGGAGGAGGGAGGGAGAAAGGAGAAGCAGAGGGCGGGAGAGACAGAGACAGAGACAGAGACAGAGACAGAGACAGAGACACAGATAGAGTGAGAGACAGAGACACAGAAAGACAGAGAGAGAGAAAATCTGTAGCCTTTTCTCTCCTCTGCTGCTGCTGCTACACCCGGTCCCCTACTCTGTAGGCTGCCCCCCATCCTCTCAGGCTGAGTCTCCCCAGTCTGCTGCTCCACTTACCACCATCTGTGGAGGTGCCCTCCCAGGCATACCCCCGCCTGGGTTTGACTCATTTCCTGGGTATTTTTCAATCCATTCAGCCATCAGACTAATCGCTTTTCTATGTTTCCATCCATCCACCCATCCACCTACCCATCTAGCTGTCTTATGCAGATGTCACTTTAACCCCTTACGGTTCCTTGTTCCACTGCCTAGGACAGGCCACGAGGGGCGGCTTATATGACAAGACATTCCAGGTCTTCATTAACCCTGCTGTAGCTTTCCCTGCAGTCTTTCCTCGCCACAAGCCTCTATGGGGTTGGGGTTCTGGGGCTCTGTACATGCAGCCCTGTAAGGAGGAGCTCATATTCCTTACACTCTCCGGAGAAGCACTGAGGTGGCCATCATGGACGCGCTTTACCCTGCATCCCGTACTGGGTTCCTGATAATGCCAGCCAAACGTTTAGGGATGGATTATGGATTAGGAGAGGGGACATGAATGCTGAGGATGAAAATCACATTTACAATTGTACGCTAAAGTGCCAAGTCATCCAGGAACTAGTGCTCAAAGGTAGGAAAAGCGAGCCGTCCAGTGCATGGGGGAGGGGCTCCTTCCATGAGCAACTGCGCAGGAGTTTTTAGCTAAGTGGCCTAAAGGAGTCACTTGTTTATCTGGTGCTCCTCTATGTATTCTTCCAAGCAAGAAAAATCTTACAGAAAATCTAAATGATGATAGTGGGTTTGGATTTGCATAAAACAGCGAAAACATCTGGGGCAAAATCCGAAATGTAGCCATCAGTAAATAGGAAAGATTATTAATTATAATTGCAGATAGTGTTTTCTATCTGTCTGCTTCATATTTAAAAAAACAAACAAACAAACTGTACTTGGTTGTTATGGGGCCCGCTACGCAGCTCAGACCCATAGTGATCCTCCTACTGGCAGCCACCCCACCACTGGAATTACGGGACTGTGCCACCACGCCCAGGCCATGTGGCAGGCTCAGTGTGTCCTGGGCATGGCACTGGTGCAGCCCGTGGTGCCCAGGATCTAAGCGCGGCCTCTGTGCATTGCCTGAGCTCGCCTCAGCAGGCACTGTAGACCACTGAGCTATCTTACCAGCCTCCACATTTTTATATGAATAACAAAAATCACAAATTTCTCTACATAGACTTCTAGAGTATAATCATACTTATTCACTGAAGTATAGAACACATTTTAGATTAATTTCCTTTTATGATACACCTACATGTGACATCTATACCAGAACAAGAGTGTGTTTTACCTTTATCACTTTGCTGAAAAGGTAAATTCTGAAGATTTAGATGAGTTGTAAATGCTATAGATTCTGAGCTCAATTCTGACATTATTTCTATTCATATTAGATAAAAATACACACACACACACACACACACACACACATATATATATATATATATATATATATATGACAGAAAAAATATATCTATGCCTCTAATTCTTTAATGTCATAATTAAAATATTGGTTTGTACTTCATGGTAGATACTGCTGCAGAATTTAATTTTTCTTTATATTATGAGCTTGATGCAAATGAAATAACCATTTTTATCACTTTCAACCTAGGAAGACAGTAGCTAATTACAACTCCAGCTAGTATGTAACACAAAGTCCGTATGGCTGTGCCAGGAGGGGACATCTCACCGTATGGGTACTCTTCCTCCTGACTTTTTTATTTTCTTCTTTACCTAGCTCAATGTTTTATACTGTGCACAGATAAATTTTTAAGTTGAGCAAAAAATACTCGCTTTAGCACATAGAGGACACGGTTCATCTTACTGTACCTATTCATCCAGTAACAAAGACGAGGCCCATTTTACTCTAATTTACCCCAGTGGGATGTGGACAATACCTTTGTGTTTTGAGGAAATTCTGCGCAATGTAGTTTGAATCGATTTCTCCAACAATAAAGAATCACGAGCTAAACCTAGAAACACTTTCTCGGTACTTACAAACGCTATGTGTACAGGTCAGTAGGCTGGGATTGTCTTCATGACTTAAATTCAAGCTAAAACGTGGGAGGAGCCATGGCTACAAAGCTACACAACAGCTACATGGAGGCTGACGTATCAGGGCAAGTGTGCTCCAAGGGGACCACCAGCCGGCCGCGCTGGGCCCAGGGAAAGCCAGCCTTCGTGGACGGAAACCACTAGCAGAGAACAACCATGAGGCCTGGCGCGAGGAGCGAACCTGAGCACCATAGCTGCAGAGGACTGCGGGGCGCTTCGGGCCTGAGCTGTGCGATTCCATCCTTGGAACCTATAAATGCCTCTGCGGGCGACCGGCACACAGTGGAAGTCAGAGCCAGCTGGGTGACACCAGAGCCACAAGAAGCCACAAGAAGCCCCACATCTTGACAGAGCAGCTCCAAGCAACGGCTAGGCTCGCCAGTGCCGGGCTGTCCACTTATCCCAAGTTCCCATTCTGTAAGTGTTGCTTGCAGAAAAAACGCAGTATCTGAATGAACTTTGACTAAACGTAGACTGAGCCGCTCTTTCCCAGGCAGACAGCCTGCGTCTATTTGCCAAAATACCAGAACTCAGAGACCTCGAGTGCAGGAATGAAGAGAAGACCTTGCCCAGCACACCAGAAACCATGAGGAATTTTGGAGACCAGATAGCAATATCCCAATCCATGCATTTAAATGCCATATAATTTAGGGTGCCCATTATTTTTTAGATCATTAAGAGAAAATGATGAAGTGGGCATGCAATGCTTTCTCATTACTTTACTTTTGACTTTGTTTTCATCCTGAGAAGCTATGAGAATTATTGTGAACAAAGGTTTGCCATCACTATGTCTCTCACTCATAAACAAAGATTAAAATGGACAGAAACCAGAGTACGGCATGAATTTCTTTGTCAGAGAAACAGAAGAAGAGAACAGCCAATAATGGAAATATTTTTTTTCCGGTAATGAGTATTTTTTGTTACAGTGAATGATCATTTTCGCTGCTCTATCTCCATACCATTCTCTACGTTTCATAACCAGTAACTTTTCTCCAGCACCAATTAACGGTGCCATTATACTCAACATATTTACAAAAGGAAACCATACACATGGCATGTGGCTTTAATAGAGCTGAAGAGATAGCACGAAGGACAAATAGACCAAGTTCATGGGTACACACGGGCAACAAAGGCCACACTATAGCTGTCACCTGGTGGGGAGCATCAGGCAGTGTCCTGAACAGAAGATGTTTGGCTCAACACAAATGCACCGCGGAGGCCAGGCGGGCCCGGTATGTGGTACTGGGTATCGGACCCCAGCCACTGTGCTTGCCTAAGCAGGCCGTTAGTCCACTGAGCTATCTTGCTGGTCCTTGAAGTTTCAGAACAATGACAATATCTGGAGGGAGGCAAGACAGCACTCCTATTTTTGAGAATTTCAAATGTAATGAACTGTAGGCTTAGCAACTGCACTCTAGATCACTAGTGCACAGAACACAGGACCTGTGCATGAACGCTCACCTCAGAGCTACCATCGGCCACCCCAAGCACCCACAGGAAGAGCGTGGAGAGTTTAGCCAAGTGGAATACCACAGGGCAGAATGAGCCACTGCTTTCCAGCACTATGTGAGCAAATCTCTCGGACGAAGGATTAGACGAAGGAAATGAGACGCAAGCAAACGTAAAAGAGAGCCTAAGCAAGACAAAAGTTGAAGCAAGGAGCCAAGATACCAAGAAAGCAGGTGCTGCGTGCGTGCGTGCGTGCGTGCGTGCGTGCGTGCGTGTGCGTGCGTGCGTGTGTGTGTGTGTGTGTGTGTGTGTGTGTGTGTGTGTGACATACGGTTGGAAGACCCGGAGTGAATCTTCTCTGGTCTTCAAATGTCTTGTATTTTGACCTGAGGGGAGCTTAAGCCACCACTATACATTTGTACATACGCATGAATGCATAAATATGAAGGAAAACCTTCAGATTAACCTATCAATTAACATGTTACTGCATGAATGTTAACTCTCAACCCTAAGTTATTAAGAATGATGCCTATTATATTTAATGCATATTATTTTTTTTAATTTTTATTTTTTATTTTTTTATTTTTTTATTTTTTTATTTTTAAAGAATTATTTTATTTTATTTATTTTTTTCTTGTTTCAGAACCTTTGTTTGTTTATTCACTCATTTTTATGGCTGGCTCAGCCCACCCCAAGGGCAGGGCTGGCGCAGCATGTGGTGCTGGGGATTGAACCGCGGTCCCTGAAGCCGCCTAACCTTTCCCAAGGAGGCGCTTTAGACCACTGAGCCATCCTGCCAGGCCCCAGTGCATATTATTTTTAATAATAGATATTATTAATGGATAATTCTGGATGGATAGTCTGTGACTTACTTCAAGATACTTCACTTGGGCCAGCCAGATAGCTCAGCGGACTAGAGAGCCTCTTTAGGCAGAGCACAGTGGCTGAAATATGATCCACTGAGTGCTGTACCAACCCCGCCCCTCAGGGGCGCATTGACACACGATTGAGACTGGGCATGGTGGCAAGCACCTGTAGCCCCAGCTCAGAAGCTGAAAGGAGAATCACTGCAAGTCTGATTCATATAGTGAGACCTTGTAGACCCTGTAGACTTGTATTAAATGCATTTGTAAAAAAAAAAAAAAAAATAGCACAAGATCCTTGACTTCGCTGTACTTTCCACACACGCGCGAGCCACTCCCGTGAGCAGCACCCCTGCCGTGCGCCTGCCTCGCTGTGCTGCTTTGCATTCGGTGGATAGGTTAGGTTGGGTCACTTTCTTCCTTCCCTCCCTGATTTTGAGATCATCAAAACAGCTCTTACCTTAGGGTCCGCACACAGGCAGATATACGTGAGCATAGGACAGGTTTGATATCTTTAATGTTGTCTGGGGAAAACTAAAATTCTGAACAGGATACAGAAAATAATCTGAAGTGCTTACTATCCAAAATAAACATAGCAGCAGCAGCAGCAGCAGCAACAGCAGCAGCAGCGTGGGATCCCAAATCCAATCCACAGGTACGAGCGCATTAGCTTAGACTTATCACCAACAAAGCACATGGTGCCGTAGGGTATGACAAAGGGGCAACCCCGAAAGCCCTGCCAACATTCCTCACTGCACTTCATGGGAGAGGGTGCTACGAATTGCACTGTTTTCCCCAAATAGCAGCCCTTTAAAAGTATGTAAATAACAAATAATTTGGGTAATTGAAATAACTTAAATTCAGTTATTTCAAAGTTACCACAGAGTAGTACAAAGGAAGTTTAGTCTGTGCATATTATGCAAGCTGCCTTTCCACTGCAGCAGGGGGTCATGGGTTTGAATTTGGAGTTACTTTCCTGAGGGAAATGCAAATGCCAGCTCTTCCTTTTCCTCTCAGGCTGCCCTGTGGAGAGGGAGGTCAGCAGAATAGGTAGCTATTTGCAATGTGTTGACGCATGTGTCTTATACTGTCCATTCCAGAGTATTTTCCTCAGGGAAAGCAAATTTCAAATCATGAAAAGCTGAAAATCATTCAAGTATTTATAATCTAGGAGCCATCTAGGCATCATAACACTGCTGTTCAAGAGACTGACTACCTTATAGCCACTGAAAGTAAAAAGTGGGCATATTTGTGCTGACAACAAAAAATTTATGTCACTGGACAAAAAAAAAAAAAAAAAAAAAAAAAAAAAAAAAAAAAACCCTAGGTTAGTCAAATAGCTCAATAGATTAAAGTTAGATTAAAATGCCTGCAGGTAGACAAAGGGACTGGGGGTTCAGCCCCCGGGCCTGCTATGCCAGCCCAGTCCTCAGGGTGCATTGAGACAACAGTTGAGACTGGGCATGGCGGCGTGCACCTGCAGTCCCAGCTCCTGGGAGGCTGTACATAGGTAGATCACAAGTCCAATCTAGTAGTGAGACCCTTAACACCCTGTAGACACTTCCTAGAAAAATAAATGAATAAATAAATAAATAAACAAATAAAATATTAACTTCAAAGTCAGTCTGAACTTAAGAGGAAAAACAAAAACGAACATGGTAAGAACACTGGCCCAAATGTATTCAGAGCAATGGGGAGCATTCTAAAGGTGGTTAATAACACCGAGTCTTTTCCTGAGACGTTTTTCAGAACTTTAAACCGTCACTACATATCCTGATGAAGTTTTGGACTTGTCACACTCCCCGGCACTGAACATGAGACCGAACAGCCACAAATTAAGGAAGGAAAGGTTCATTTGGCCTCGTATTTTAGTCCCAGGAAAGCTGGCCCCAAGTCAGGACAGCACAGCAGAGGGCCCAGCGGAGGCGTACTACTTACGTCACCGCGGCCAGGTTGGTCCTGTCCTAGCGACCTGCTTCCTCTGTGCCAGCCTCCACCTACCCACAGCGACTCCGGTATAGTCGCGCCATAATTCAGTCACGTTCTCAATGCCCGCCTCTGAGCACGGCGGAGTCTGGGGGTTGCTCTTTATCCAGACTGTAACATCTTGCCCTCAGCCACCCAAACACTCCTGCTTATCTCTTCATGCAAATCCACCTCTAGTAGGCATCAAAGCTCCAACATTGCTGAGAAGTCCAAACCCAGTGTTTCTGCAAATGGACTCTTGGGGGTGAAAAGCTGTCAATGGGAATGGTACAGGGTAGATATTCCTGTTCTAAAACAGGATAAAGGGACTCAACAAATCCCGTATATGTGTCTAACACCCTAGGGCAAAGATGTGAACTCTACACGACTTGGGGAGCCCTGTTCCTGCAGCATGCAGGGTGTAACCCTCGCAGCTTTCCTCTTGAGTAGCATTGTCCATTTCCTGTTACCTCTTTCAGAAATCATTTCCCGTTGTTGATTTCTCCAAGTCCCTTGGGTCTCCACTGCAATTCTGGCTTTCCTCTCACGGCTCTATGCATTTCTCTCTCAGCGGCGCCAGATCCTTCTTCTGAGTGAAAGCCTCCCTGACCTTACAACTCTTGCATTCCATGAATCTATACTGCACCACCTGCAGATTCCTAAGTCTGCTCTCAGCCAGCACCATCAGCGGGCCCCCTTGTGTCATGGCAGCCAAGGCGTCTGAGTGCTTAGATGGCTCTGCATGGTGAAGCGGATCTCAGGGAGCCAGTTCCTTCTGTGGCTATTCTCATGTGGGCTGTGCCTTGGAGTTCTCTTCCCAGAGGCAGCTCCTTCCCATCTGTGCCTCTTAATGTAGGAAGGCTGGACTCTTGCTGATGGCCCACAAGGAATCCTTTCTACTGTACTGACAAAAGTTTCCATAATATCCATCGGCTTGAGACTAACTACTACGGAGCCCTTATTCCCAAATGAGTGCTCCTTAGCCTGACAGCTGCCATCTGCATTTCTCTCACTGTGCTGGTCCTCTCACTCTCCTGTTAAGCTTGGCTTACAACCTTGTAGGGCTTCTTCAACAGGTCTCTCCACATCTTTCCAAATCCCTCCCCACATTAGTTCCAAAGTCTTAAGAACCTCACAGTCAAGCAATCACAACAGCTCCAGGTCTCTGGTACCAAAATCTATATTAGCCCCTTTCCTCAGCATACCCATACCCCAGCATACTCAACAGCTAGAACTTAAGGGAAGATAGGATGTTGGACTCGGTGTGCAGTCAGTCAGCTCCAAGGTGGACAGCTAGCAGTGAAATTCTGCTTAGGGTGTGGTGGGGAAGAAGAAACAGAAGGCGCAGATACGCCACCCTTCCAGGTCATGCCCTTCTTCCGGGGAGTTCTACCTCCCAAGAGCAAGACTAGTCTAAAACCTCATACCTCAAGCACCTTCCAAAGGGTGATTTTGATATTTTTCAGAGTGCGTGAGAGCTCTGCAGGTCAAACTTGACTTAAACTATAACATATGTCATACTTAAGAGTTAGGAGTCACACAGGGGGACCAACATGAGAACGTGAAGATGGCTGGGGTCATTTAGAAGGGTCCTACTACTCCATGCCTGCCAGTTGTGTTGGTTTTAGCCATGCTACTCTGGGTCTTACAATCTTTTGATTTTGGGCATCAGTTCCCTGAAGGATAACCTGTGGACGTCCATTGAAACTTTCCATGATTATTTTGAGAAATTTCTGTTCAAATGTTTGCCTGACTTTGACAAGTAGGTTTCTTTTCTTTCATGAGGTGATGCAAAATTTCTAGACGATGCTTTATCTGTTGTGCCCTTGACAAATATGACCTATAACATCTGCAAATTTACTCTTCCTGTTCTTACCACCATCTCCTGAAGAGCAGAAGCTTTAATCTAGATGTAGTCCGTTTCTCTGCTCTGCTTTGGATTCCTGTTATGTTTCGTATGGAGGTGTCCACCCCCCCCCAAAGTCTCATGTAGTCACGGGGTGGCTTCTGAATTTGCGATTGGTTATTGTGGGTGTAAGTGCTGCCCCCCTCCCCTGGGGCAGGTGATCTGCATTTCAGTGTAAGGAAGAAAGAGCGGTTAGCTGCTTGAGCTGCTGCTAGCTCTCCCTTGCTTCTTGCACTTAGCTGCCACCATGAAAGGTTGCCCTCTGCCATGTGCCACTATGCTTTGGAGCCCGCTGAATATGGACGGAAACCTCCAGTAACTGTGAGCTAAGTGAACCTTTCCTTCCCTCAATTTAAGTGTTCGGTGTTTGTCCCAGCAACGAGAGAAGAGTGACTGACACATTTCCCATGTTTATCTGGAGGAGGCGACAATCTTTGCCTACAAGAAGTTTGCAAGTACCTATCTCCTACATGTTATTTTTCTATGTATCTTTATGTCTATGATTCACATAACATAATTTTATGCATGTTATATAAAATAAAGATACTATTTAATTCTTTTAAAATGATAGCCAGAAACATCTATTAAAATCTTTGTATTTTTTCTCAACTTACCACTTGGCTAAAAAAAAAAAAAAAAAAAAAAAAAAAAAATCCACTCTATAAAAGCATGAATTGGTCGCCCTTGGATCACCCTTGAAAACTGTCTATTTCTTCAGCTTCGAATGTACCACTCTGCAGGGACCTGCCTGACGTACCCCTTGGACTGGTCCTGTATCCATGAGCCCTCATGTTTTACAGCTTTTGTCTGGCTAGGCCGAGCAGCTCCTGGAATCTGTGACCCTCCTGCACGTAGCCAGCCCTTCTGGACTTCCCTGCTTCCATTCTGTAAGCCCATCCAATACAATTCCTTGTATAATTCTATGTGTATTTGCTACCTATTCTATTCCTCTAAAGAAACCCTAATGAATACATGGGGTATCGGAACATGTAGACTTTCTTAGCAGGCACAGCTAAATTGCACATGTAAAGACATGCACAGTCATGTGTCTCGAAGACAAATGACTGGAGAAGTGCGACACTAGGTGATTTCATAATTGTGTGAATATCCGGCTGTGTGTTTACATCTCCATGGGGTACAAATACATCACTATGCGGTACAAACTTATGGAATCACATACGGCTCAACAATGACCAAAATGGCATCAGGAAGCAAACTACCTATGAACGTATACATATCACAGCCAACAATTTCTAAATATTCCCAAATTCCTGCATTCGTATTCATATCAAAAAGGTGTGATCTAACACGGTAAGTTTGAATTTTATAAACTCCTCCTTCATTGCCTTAGTTGTGTGGTCATGGTCAGCTGGTTGTCCTGAACCCATTTGGAATGTTTATGTGTTGTGGTCATTTTGGCTTTGGGGTGGACCAGAAGTTGCAGATCCAGGGAATAAAGTCAGGGAGGACACACGCAGCGCTTTCACGACCCTGCCTTCTCATCCCGTGCCCTTAGCGCAGTGCTCGCGGTACTTTCGGTGATAACTTGTAAAGATACTCATAAAAGAGGACTTCTAGAAGTGCTTGGGAAAGCGATTCAGAGCAATGGGGTGAGCGTGCTCGAAACGAGGGGACATATGGAAGGAGATTAGTGAATGGCCCTGTGGTTTTTTTACTGTGATTTTTTTCAAGTTGAAGCATTTCCTACCTATTTTCACCAAACTTCGTATTTAAAAACAGAGAGTCACAAAGGGGCCGGAATAAGCATGGGGAGGTCGCAGGGTCATCTCGCAGGGTGCTGTCACGGCGTGCTTGACAGTCATGCTGATCTCGGCCATGCCATTCTGTGGGTGTCACCTTCCCTGGAGGACACCGTGTTCACTGGCCATTTTTTTAATCACATCTTATAGATATTTTTAAAATATCCTATAAGCTTCTTTTCTTGCTTTGTAAGAACTACTCATTTGTCCTTTGCTGAATGTCTTCATCCGTTATATCTGTGAAAAATACTACCTCAAAATCCATGGCTTTCTTCTTTATATCTTTATCCTACTGAAGAATGGACATTTTCAATCTTAAAGTAAAAGTTACATTTTTTCCTGCCTTGTTGTCTCAGTATAGCTTAAGAGTGGCAAAAAGTCTCCACCTAAAACACATTTGTAAATATAATCTCCTGTGTGTTGTTTGGAAAGGTTTATTTTTCTATGTATCATCTTTATGTTTATGATTTATCTTATTTTTGTGTGTGTAGGGCCGGCCAGATAGCTCAACAGACTAAAGCACCTGCTTAGGCAGATGCAGGGGCCAGGATTGAGTCCCTGTCGGGCTGTGCTGGCCCCATCCTCGGGGCACACTGAGACAGTGATTGAGACTGGGTGCGGTGGTGTGGGCCTATAATCTCAGTGCCTATGGGACTGAAAATCAGACGATCACTACGAGTCCGATCTGTGTGGCGAGATCCTGTAAACCTTACGCTAAATACAGTTTAAAAAATGCAAAGAGCTGACCATGGAGTGCAAAACCTTGAACTCCAAATAAACTTTTTATATCTTATTTTTTTGTTGTATCGCAGTAATTGAAAGATGACTAATATACTATAATAATATAATAATTTAATTGAAAATGATACCACGGCAAGACTGATAAATGAAATTAAATAGGCTAGAAATATACGTTCATAAAAATTGTCTGTAACTACAAAATCTCAAGGTAGAGTATTTATAAAATGAATTAATAGTCAAATAGGTTGTCAATAACATTGGTAATAAAAATTAAAGTTAATCAATATTACAAATTATGTACAGTGAAAATACTGTTTAAAATGGTAAACTGAAGAAAATTTATGCAGTCTTATCACAGACAAAAAAATTTAAGGGCTCTTACAATTTTGTATTTAAGAGAAAATCTGCAAAGAGAAATATAGCCAAAGAATATGAACACATTATTCAGGAAAAAATATACTTGGCAATAAGTATTCAGCATGCATTAATCACGATAACAAAAGAATCCAAGCAAAGATAAATTTATCCTCTCACATTATCACACAAGAAAAGCCAAACTGTACAGTTCTGGAATTGGTGAAATATTAAAACAAGATGTCTAATAATGTGTGAGCCTGTGTAATCTTTTGACACAGCAACTTCCTAACATCTAGTAAAGTTTAACAGGTGCACATCATTTGTTGGAGATACGCACCTTAACGACCACACCTGAACACGGTAAGGTCAGTGTGCGCATGACCATGTATTTGACACGTCCGTTCATAGGACATGAGTTAAATCCAGTGCAGCCATGTGAAGGATGAATATTTGGAAGTATTGAAATAGTTTGAATTGTTGGCAAACAATGTAATAAATTATGATTTGGGGATGGATGGATAGAGCCGAGGGAGAGGACATTTATTAGAATCAAGTTCCTTGTGAGATTAGCATGTGATTTTAACTAATTGTATAATAATTTGAGTTGCATAATTTTTTTAAAAAATATGTTAAAATTACGAAGAACAAGAAAATAAATTTATACATCAAATATAGAAAAATATGGAAAAATAACCTTTTTGTATTTGGTACAAGGTCTACAGGGCGCTTTGGGTCTCACTACACAGATTGGACTTGTAATGATCCTCCTGTTTCAGCCTCCCACGTGTGAAGAAATATTGATGTTTAACAAATGAAACATATTTAACCTCAGGAATGATCTAGAATGTATTTCAAGAAAATTTGACAGGTCAGTTTTCATGATTAGTTCTCTCTCATGATCTTGGTATAATACAATATGAATTATTGGCATAATGTCATACATTGCCAGCATAAGAAAAGTTAATCCTGATTTTCTGGAAGACAGTGTCACATGGCCAAGAAAATTTAGCGTGTAATCCTTCGATGTATCAAGTCTTTCAGGCATGTATAAAAAGTGGTGATAAATGTAATGTGCAAGGGAAAACTGCACAGGTACTTTTTATGGATTTCTTTGTAGCAGTACAATTTGGAATGGTCTGAAATAACTATGACGACAACTAAAGAGGTTACTGCAAGCACACGCGGGGACACTGGACAGATGGTACAAAATGGTGATTGGGAGTTAACTGAACTTATGAAAAAAGAGTTCTGAAATACACAATGACATGGAGGAGGAAGTGAGAGGAACACAAGCAGCTTCTTTTCATGTAATCAACAGAGATTGAAGTATATATCTCTCGATTTTTCATATTTCTTATTTTTAAATTTTACATAGGCTATAAAATGTTCAATGCAGTGTTCAACACACAAAGGAGAGAAATACCGGGAATGAAAAACTTTAAAACCATGTACCTTTCTCATATTCCCTGGCTTGAGCATACTCATAAAATATGCCAAAGAAATTAAAACTGAAAATGAATATTGAATCCAAATTTTCATAGTGCCCAGAATGCTTTCACTTTTTGTGAATAATTGGAGTTTTTTCAAATGTGAGTGAAGAGAGGGCTGTGAGCTCCAAGATAACAGATGAAATATGTTACCTTTTTATAGCTTCAGCTCAGTACATAGAACCAAGGGGGATTTTAAAGCATTTGTAGAAGTAATTTGCAAATTAATGCATTCATTAATTATATCAGTTAATTGCCTAATGAATGGTACAGGCAAGATTTCAGGGAAAATATCAAGCTGGGGACAGACAGCCTCCTCCAGAAAGCTAGAACATTTTACCTATTGGAAGATTCTCTTACATACTGAAATCATATTACATTTAAAAATATGTTTGTAGGTAGACATCATAGACATATATTTTATACAAAGCACTGTAACTAGGTTTCTTCCTTCCATTCTCTTTCTTTCTTTCTTTCTTTCTTTCTTTCTCTCTCGCTCTCTCTCTCTCTTTCCTTGTTTCCTTCACTCCTTCCTTTTCTGTATTTTAGGGAGGGGTCGACAGGGTGTTCAGGGTCTCACTACTAGATCAGACTCATAGTGATCCACCTGCTTACAGCCTCCCAAGGGCTAGGATTACAGGTGCGCACCACAGCACTCAATCTCAACTGCTGTCTCAGCTTGCCATGGGGGTGGGGCTGGCACAGCAGGCCTGGGGTCAAACCCCCAGCCCCTGCACCTGCTGGCAAGTGCTTTAATCCACTAACCTATTTGGTCAGCCCGGTAACTAGTTTTATAGCTGGTTTATTGTTTTTGAGATTTAAAGTGTAGTTACCCTTCATTTTCATGGGCTTGAAATAAAACTACAGAAATATGAACAGCTTAGTATTTTGAACCCCTTCAAGTATAGTAGCTATAATTAATAAAGCTTATAAAACAAAGATATCAGTAGGAATACAAAATGCAGAATACATATTGCAAGTAGACTTAAGGCTAAGAGACTAAGTTTTCCAATGCTTATCAATGGATTAGAGAGTGAAAGGTTGCTATGACAAGAAGAAATAAACACTGAAAGAAACTGTTAATGAATAGTAATTGTTCTAATCATTATATAAAATACTGACCCTAAACACTTGGGCTCCTTGTTCAATTTATCACACAATAGCAATTAAATGCAAGGAGAATTCCTTAGTATGCACATTCATGTATTTTGGAAATTTTGGAAAATAAATTCCTTCCTGAAAGAAATCAATGTGGCCTGTGGAACACAAAGATAAGCACAGTCATTTTAAAATCTCTCCTCCGCAGGGGATGGAATAATTTTTATTTAAATTTTAAATGGCCTCAGTGATCGAACTCAGGACTGTGCGCTTGCCAGGCAGGTGCTCACACCCCTGAGCTACCTGCCTGGCCCGCTATTTCTGTCATGGACCATTCACACATGAAGGAGAAATTGGAAGACCGAGGGGGAAACTGGTAGCCCTCTTTCCTCACATCCTAACATAGGAACTAGCTGAACATTAAAGAACACAAGGTCAAAAGGAGAGAAACACCCTGTCATGACTGCTTATCAAGCATGCAGGGGACACTTTCCCATGGCTATGCTCTTCTGGAGTAGATGTGCTCCAGGAAGCTGACACAGAAACTTCACAAGTTTGAATTGACACTAATCTGCTTCAAAACTTTTTTAAAAAAGAAAAAGGCAAGAGGAAAACAAAATCAAACATAAAAAAAAACACCTATAAAAGGAGAAGATGGCTAGCAAACAGCCTGCCTGGTGTGTCTGGGTAGGACCCCAGGAAGTTACCGAGGCTGTGGTGAAGAACCTATCACCCCTCACCTGTGAACAGAAAGGCGGTTTGCTGATGCCCCTCACGGAAACAGCCTTCCAGGAGGCAGGTGAAGGGCTCGCTGAGCAGAAATTTAACATGCACTTGAGTGCAGAGAGAAAGAGGAGCCTTTTTGTCCTGGAAAGGGACCTATCTGTACTTTCCTTGACCAGGTTGAAAAGATGCTCTCTCCCCAGAAAACTGGACTAGCCCATTGGCTAGACTTGAGCCTAGTTTTATTTATTTATTTGTTGACTAATAGTTCACTTACAGATTCTTTGCATTGTCTTGCCCTGTCCCTTTGTCTCAGAACCCACTTCCTCCTCTTGGTTTCTCTGGTCAAGCCAGTTTATGAACTTTGAATATTTCTAAAGAATGTGAGTTTATCGGGTCCTGCAAGAGAAGTCCAAATATACAAACCAAGTGAATGCGATGTGGATCGTCCTGGGCGACTTCGAGCTGATGCTGACGTTTCGGTCTTTTTCAAGATACCGTTTGGATGATTTCATCACCACTTTCCTTGGTGACTTTTATGTTTCCTATTGATTTCCATGCCTCTTGTGCTAGCTACCATTTTTAGGGACTGAAGTCACAAAAAGGCGTCGTATGCAGCTCAGTTCACAGAGGAGCCACCCACTTGCCTTGCTAGCTTGAAGAATAAGAGGAAAAGGAAGTGATCTTTACTTGTTCATATCTGCCAAATACCAGGAGAGACTTCCTCCTCTGGTAGGCAATGCAGGAGAAGCCAATAATGTTCAAGAAAAGCACTGCTGCAGAGGAATCGTAGCCCCCCCAACCACCCCCCTTTATCATTTGCCAGTGTTGGCACCTAGGAATGAGGATGGACTTAGCCTCTAGGATGTTTGCCTGTCATATTCTATGCTTCTTGGAGGCCTTATTAGTTTACCACCGCTGTGCTGTTCCTCCATTCAAAAGGCCTACCTAATTCCAAGTGAGCCCAAATTGGTATATTTTGAAGCTGCTTTGTTAGATCTTTACACAATCTAAAAGTATGTCTTCTTGGGAAATTATCTCATTGGTATTTTTTAGTGTGCCAGTTATCTCCAAAAGTATCTGTTGTTCTGAAGTCTGCTGTGTCAATTATTATTATCATCATCATCATCATCGTCGTCGTCGTCATCATCATCATTATTTTTCTTTTTATTAATTTTTTTTTCTTGTTTGAGAACTCTTGTTCATTTATTTATTTTCATGGCCGGCTCAGCCTGCCCCGATGGCAGGGCTGGCACAGCAGGTGGTGCCGGGGATCGAACCGTGGTCCCTGCAGCCGTCCCCCAAGCAGGCGCTTTAGACCACTGAGCCATCCCGCTGGGCCCATCATCATCATTATTTATATTATGGCTGGCTCAGCCTGCCCTGGGAATGGGACTGATGCAGCATGTGGTATACTGGGGTTTGAATCGCCAAGCTTGCCTAAGCAGGTGCTTTAGACTGCTGAGTCATCTCGCTGGCCCTGCTGTGTCCATCATTTAGCCATATGAACTTTACCTCATTGGACTTTGCGATGTTATTTTAATATCTACATATTAATATTTAAAATGAGCTTCTACTAGGTAATTAGATCTTGATTTTCTATCCAGTCTACCATTCTGTGTTTTGAAGTTTTCTTGCAGTTTATATGTATACAGTTGTTTATAGTTTTATTTAAATGTCTGGGGAGATGGCTCCGAGGCACAAGTGCCTGCTGGGCAAGTGCAAGGTCGTGAGTTTGAACCCCGGTCCCACAAAAAAAAAAAAAAAAAAATGTATAGCACCTTCTTTTTTTTTTTTTTTTTTTTTGCAGCTTCTAACTTAAACGCATTTTTATTTTTCTAATTTTCATTATTCCATTTTATTTTTGCATTAATTATACCACTTTTAAAAATGTTAGGGCTGGAGGGAAAGCTTAGCCGATTTAAGCAAACAAAAGGACTGGGGTTCGATCCCCAGCACCACATGTCTTGCCAGCCCCTGGTATACTGAGTTGGCCACCAAGACCAGGCATGGTGGTGCACACGTATAATCCCAGGTCTGGGGAGGATGAAAACAGGAAGATCACAACAAGTCTGATCTGGGTAATGAGACCCTGTACCAAATATGATAGATAGGTGATAGATAGATAGATAGATAGATAGATAGATAGATAGATAGATAGATAGACAGACCGACAGATAACTTAAGGATTAAACAAGGAAGAAAGAGCAAGGGGAAAATTATAAAACATAGCAAGAGCAAAGGCATGCATTTATATACATAAGTTGGTTAAGACAATGGTCCTAAGAATCTCTAGCAGGTTTTTGAAACTAGCAGTTAATGGGTAGATATCTCACCCTGGCTGACTCTATATGCTGATATCCATGAAGTAGCTACACTGAGAATAGCAATATGTGACACTAAAACTGTGGTTAGAATGCCTGTCACTCTGCTCTTCTAAATGCGTGCTGCTTCTATGGTCATATCAATTATTGCTGTACTCTTTCCCAACTAAATGTTTGTTTAAAAAAAGGTAATAAAAGAGAATAGCAGACAAGAAAAACTGCCACAGGATCGCCCTGGTGTAATTTTGCATACGGTTAAATTCCTAAACCTCCGTGCAAAACTGTGTAATTATTCTTTCACATTCTATAGGGATTTAAAGTTTAGAATATCAATGATTGATAGACAATACCTGTTCCATGTTATGTCTAAAGCATTTGATATACAGAAAGTTAAGCTCAAGAGCCTATGTGGTAGGGTAATAAAATCACTAAGCTTCTCTTCTGCAGAATTAACAACTTAAGTGGATAGACTTAAAAATTAGAGAAAAAGAAGTGTTAAAAGGATAGCCAATATTTTGGCTCTAGCCCTTCCAGGTCATTGAGAACACAGAGGAAAGTGACTGACAATGTATAGTGTGCCTAAGGAGAGTCATCTAGAGAGAATGCATTCTCTGAGGCCTTCACAGAGGGCAAATGAGTCAGACAATGGCCATGACTCATCTAGATGGCTGACACTGGCAACAGTTCTATAAAACGCTGTGCCTGGTTTCAAGGTAAATCTTGAGGGGATTTGGCTGACCTTGTCAGATATAAAAGTTACATTTTTTGGTATACAGGTCTTGTTTTAACTTAGTCTTAACTATCCAGCAGAAAAAAATTAATTATAAGGTATGAAAACTAAAGCTAGATTAACATACTGAGATGTAACAGGCTCAAGTCAACAGCTTCCGACGTTGCCAGTTCTGCTGATAACCCACTACTATAATGGACTTTTGACATATATATATAAAACTACTTTCTCTTAGTTCAATGAGCAGGAAGATTTGTATTAATAGCGCTTAGAAAAGATATGTCACATCATGTACTCTGAATAACTACTATGAAGACAATGATATGCAATATATTAATTTATTGTAACTGTCCTACTAACCTGTTGTGAAACCGTCTCATTGTTATTTCTTTCTCATTAAAATTAATAAAATTTTAGCCGGGCGTGGTGGCACATGCCTGTAATCCCTGCACTTGGGAGGCTGAGGCAGGAGGATCGGTGTGAGTTCGAGACCAGCCTGGGCTACAAAAGTGAGCTCAAGGCCAGCCTGAACTACATACTGAAACCCTGTCTCAAAAAGACAAAAACAAAAAGTAATAAAATTTTAAAAGGGAATCAAAAGAAACTTACGATTTTCAGGTGTCTCAGCCTCGCTTCCAGCACGTGCTGAAATGGCAATTGAGACTGGGCGTGGTGGTGCACACCTGTAATCCCAGCTTTTGGGAGGCTGTAAACAGGTGGATCAGTATGAGTCGGATCTAGTAGGGAGACCCTGAACACCCTGTAGACCCTTCCTTAAAATACAAAAACAAACAAACAAAAAAATCCTTATGATTTTGTTGCTCTGGCTCCATAGCTCAGCTGATTCTAGTGCCTGCTTCGGCACAGGCAGGAGCCACGGTTCAATCCCCGTGTGTGCCCTGCTGACCCCACCCTGTGGCATGATCAACGAGTGACTGAGACTGGGTGTGGTGGCCTAAGCCTGTGATGCCAGCGCTCGGGAGGCTGAAAACTGAGGGGTCACTATGAGTCCGACCTGTGTATTGAGACTCTGCAGACCTTGTTCCAAACACGTATAAAAAATTAAATGAAAACAAAACAAATAAATAAATGAGGTGACTGGTCCTTTTCTGCTTGCAGTGTGGCTTAGCTTGGAGAAATCTGTCTTCTAAAAGTATTAAAATATACAGAGTGCACATTAATGCACCACACTTCTAATTCTTTTCCCATTCTTTTCATTATTGTTGGGAAGGATTTCCTTTCACGTATTTTACAAATTTCACAGCTTATCTTACATGTCTGTTTCCGCCCTAGATGATCATTTTTATTGTTTTTATCATCATCATCATCATTATTATTGTTATTATAATGTACTTTAGGGAAGGGTCTCCAGGGTGTTCAGGGCCTCACTACTAGGTTGGACTTGTAGTGATCCGCCTCTTTACAGCCTCCCAAGAGCTGGGATTACAGGCGTGCACCACCGCACCCAGTCTCAGTCGCTGTCTCAGGTTGCCTCAAGGGTGGGTGGGGCCTGCACAGCAGGCAGAAGGCTCGGGGATTGAGCCCCTGCCCTTGAGCCTGCTTGCAGGCACTTTAACCCGCTGAACTATGTGGCTGGCCCTTGATCATTTGTATATGTGATCAATCTTTGAAAAAATTTTTATCTGTTCTACTGACTTTAATTTTTTCCCTAGTACTCCTTGATTGCTTTCTGTAGATTCAGTTTTTATATCTTCTGCCTCAAGTATTTCTTTTAACAAAACTTTGCAGTGCAGACCTCCTGGAATAATTTTCTCACTTTGCTTGCCAGAAAACATTTTACTTCACCTTGACCTCTCAAAAGATATTTCAATTAGTTATTAACAGCTACTTTTTTTTTTTTTACACTCAACACCTCATGTCATTATCCTGATTTGCGGTTTTCAAGTTTTATAGAAAGAATTCTGCTGTTGTTCTCACCGCATTCCACTGATTATTTTTATATTACTTATATTTTTATTATTTTTTGTGGCCAGCTCAACCCAACCTAGGGGCGCAGCTGGCACAGCATGTGGTGCTGGGGATCAAAACGCGGTCCTGGTGCTTGCATAAGCTTGCCTAAGCAGGCGCTTTAGATTACTGACCTATCTTGCCAGCTCCCTTCCATATATTTTGATTACCTTCAAAAATTTTGTCTTGTACTGTCAATGGCTGGACTGGTATATTTAAATTAACTTCTATTTGCTTGTAATTTTATCCTAAGCTTCTTAAATCTCTCCCTTTATGTCTTCATTGTATTGGATAAAAGTATTTCCTCTTTAGATATATTTTTTTTTCTGTCCTAACTCTATTTTCTCCTTCTAGAACCTCAAACGAATGTATGACAGTTTGTTTTATGCCATCTCCCATTTCTGAGAGACTGTTTTGCTTATTCTGCTTATGATTCTAACCACTTATGTCGTTTTAGTTCATTTTCCACTCTATGTCGTCACATTCGCCTTGTCCATCTGTGTGACCATGTACAATTTTCAGATAAATTCTTTTCACATACAGTCTTATTTTCGGCATTTCCCACTCAATCCTTACAGTGTACTGAAATTCTCCTTCTCTTCAGACATTCTGCTCATCTCTACTCATTCAGAGCATAAGTATTCTATGGTTTATATCTACAATGTGCCCCAAGGTACCACACGTGTGGAAGGCGAGTGTGCCATGACCGTGCTGTACACACCAGTGGATCTATCCACAGCTGAGGTCAGGAGCTGCAAGGGCTGGTAGGAGGTGGAGCCTTGCATGCAGGTCCCGGAAGTGTGCCGGATATGCTTCTCCCTGGCCCCTCCCTCCTCTTTCTGTTTCCTGTTTTTCACTGGTTCAGCAGCCGCCCACCCCTGCAAGAAAACGATCTCTTGGGCCAACCAATCATGTCCCAAATTCTCTGAAGACCAATGGAAGCCTCTTCAGCTTTGCCCTGTAAGTCCAGCCCCATTTTCTCAACAAGCAGAACGTGATGGATACATAAATCATAGCTGTACCAACTTTGGCCAGCTACAACATTGGTGGCTGGTGCTGCTGGAAGCTATAACTCTCCCATATAGTTTTCTTTTTCTTTATTTCTTTTTGCATTATAATTTTTGACTGGTAGCTATTTTTCCATAGTCAAATCATTCTTGCAGCACGTTTACAAAGCAAAACACTAGTAAGGGAATCAGCTAGGCTCTCCCTTAAGTCATTCTTGTATTACCAGGACTGGCACATGTGTTGTTTATGTAAAGTCACAGCAGTTTGCTCACAAAAGCTTATATCAGCCAAAGACCCCAAATGCCCTGAATTCTTATATTAATACTCAGAGTAGCTTTCCTGCTGGTGGCCTGAGGCGCCACATGCCCTCCCTGCTATTTTCACAGCTTGTATATGCAATCCAGACACTGTAGCACCAGCTTGTCAGTTTTATAAAAAACATCTTGTTGTTTGCTTTCATAATATCTCAAGCTTTCATAATCAGAAAGTCACGGGCATAGACACTGCTGATAAAACAAAGCGTGCACATGAAAGTGACGATAGCGCCAAGGAAGACAAGAAGGCTTGCATGTTTTAAAAGATTTTTCTGGAAGTTTCACAGGAATCCTCAAGCTCTGTGCCTAGACAAGCGCCTGGGCCTGCTCCATCCACACCCGCAGCCTCGCCCGCTCCACATATACTTTGTTTCAAAAAAGTATTCGCCTGTGTTCTCAGCCTTTGTGCCCAGTGTAACAGGCCTCAACACCTTCACAATAGATCTTCTTTTCCAAAACCCCAGCCATTATTTTTTTTTTCAAGAAAGCTGATACCTCAACCAGAGAGGGGAAAAAGTTCATCCTCACTTCCTGCATCGGAAATCACGAAGGGAATGAACTATGCTTTCTGCAGAGAAGAGGCCATGAGGAGACGTTGCTTGTGGAGGACCACACAAGCCTCTTCTCAAGGAAACCTAAACAGCTAAAAGGAAGCAAGAGCTTGTGTGTATGAGCATGTGTGTACACACACACACACACACACACACACACACACACCGCTTTCTATCACGTTGTAAAATTCAGAACATTCTGGATTGTCTTGGATACTTTGCACTCATTGCTGGGCCAAAATACCTGACACCCAGAATTAACAAAAGGAAGGTTTATGTAGCTCACAGTTAGTGGAGGTTTCAGTCCATACGTGGCTGGCTCCAAGGCAGAGTGGCACATGGCAGAGAGCAGCTGTTCATGGTGACAGAAAATAGCAAAGAGCAAAGGGAGGAGCAGCAGCTGCCTCTCTCGTTTCCTTATTTATCAGCAGGCTAACCTGGGGTGGCGGTGTGGCGCTCACACAGTGTCCCTGTCCTCCTCTTGGCCAGGATGAGGATGTTAACAGAGTAAGAACCCTGCTCTCTGAGGAGTCACTTCATTAAACTTCTAAATTTCTCAAGTTGACACGAAGTACCAACCACTGCAGGGATCTTCTGGATTTCCTCATGTGAGGAAGACCCTCTCGCCAACGTGAGGCCTGGGGTGTCCAGAATTTCTGCTGTTCCTTTGTGCAGGCCATGGAGTGTGGTTGAAGAAGCTTCCATCTGAGGGACCCTGAAGTTTGCCCATCCGTGGGCCCCCATTGTTGAACTGAGATGAGTAATGAAGGCAGGAGTTGTTTGAGAGGATGAGCTTTCTCTATGGCAGAGAGCAAGAGTTCAGTTGTTCCTGACATTGTGAACAGAGATTGGCAGAAAATATTTTGCAGTTGACAACACACCTGATCTCATTCAAAAGTAAGATGTAAAGATATATTGTGGTAAAAAATAATTTTTTAAATTTTTGATGATGGTAACTTCCTGATGTTATGTCACCCTTCAGCCTATGTTACACATGTCACCTAACATGTTCGAAATTTCTGTTGGTAAACATGAGAGGCTTAGTGCACACATGGATAGGTACTTATCTCAGTACTCATTCAATCACTTCTTTCAATGTCTCTCATGTCCCAAAGTGTAGTACAATAAAGAAGATGTCCTTCCCTCCTAAATGACTTGAGCCCAGTGATCCTCTTGCAAATCTTTGCTTATGTAAATTTCCAAAGCATAAAGAACTGAAATGTCTTGATCAAATAGGCTAATTTTTTTTTCTCGGTCATTAATAACGCTCCTTTGCTTTGGAGAAAAAGGGCTTAAGCAGTGCTTTTCATGCTCATATTCATTTCGAGTGTGGATAGTGTTATCGATTTTCAGAATGAAGACAGTTTTGGCTGACATAAAAGTCTTGATCTGCAGAGATTGCCTTTCCAATAAAGTCTATCCAGATCCTGGGTAATTTCTATTATTTGTACAGCTTTTATTTTAAAATAGGTAACATTCTTCTTACTATTTGAAGTAAGGCATATTTTAGATTTGTCATCAATAGCACACATACCGTATAAATATATATGGGTGTACACACTGAAATACTCAATTTAAATCATCCAAACAGGGGATGTAGCTCTGCTGAGCGAATGCCTGCCTGGCAAGTGCAAGGTTCTGAGCTCAATCTCTGGTACCAAAATAAATAAATAAAAATCAATCAATCAATCAAATAATAGCATAGTAACTATTTTTATGTCAGGAAAGGATGTGAGTGTGAAAAATAAGAAAGTTGTTTTGAAACTCCAGTGGCGCAATCTGTTAGTGCGTGGTACTTACAAGAAATTATTTTTTTAATCGTCTTTGACTATTGTTACAGTTGTCCCCAAAAGCCTCATGTAAGCCATTGGACAGATATGGCTAGAGGAGCAGTGAGTGACTTGAGGGGCGGAGCCAGAGGAAAGGGCGGGGGCTCGAGGGAAGGGGTCAGATGACCCAGGCGGGGCTTCATGGGTGGAGCCAGAGAAAGGGCGGGGCTCCATGGACAGAGCCAGAGAGGCCCAAACCCTTAAACTGACAGCTCCTGTTGCTCTCCAGGGTGAAGTCTCTAGGAGGTGTGGAGAGGGTCATCCTGGACACAGCAGGGTGCCCGAGCCTCTCCTTCAGACCATGTAGAGTGGGGTGGTGGTGTCTGTGATTGAAGCTGCTCCAGACAGAGAGGCTGTGTTTGGGGTTGACAGAGGCCCTAACCCTCTGTCCTGAGCAAATAAGCCTCCAAGGTTTTGCTGTGTAATTCAGGCTGTTTTAAACTGTGAAAGCTCCAGTAACTGTGAGCTAAGTAAACTTTTTCTTTCCTCATTTTGAGGGTCAGGTATTTGTCCCAGCAACAAGAAAAGAATAACTAAGACAGCCACCCAGTACTATGGATATTTTGTTAGTTTGACTTAGGAAGAAACTATTATTACTTTTTCTTAGGTCACAAAAGGAAAGCAGGACAATTAAAATTTACAGGACTCAGCCACAAGACAGGCTGAAGAAACAGTGTACAAATGAAGGTGAGCTGATAATTGTTATGCAAATTTCACATAGGATCACTTGGTATTTGCTATTATTATATTATCAAAGTAGAAAACAAGCAGGTCCACCCAGCAATTAGGAAGGAGATACAAACTTTGAGCAGATCCTTTGAGACTGGACCGACGCTAAAGAGCTATTCACCCATGGACTTACCTGTTCATGGAAACGAGGGGAGTCCCATTTATGAGTATGGATGCCAAGTTCACTTACAGTCATGCCTTTGGGACAGCTGACTTGATTTATTCTTATTTACTTATTTATTTCTATTTTTTGTACCAGAGATCAAACTCAGGACCTGATGCCACTGAGCTATGTCCCCAGCCCTAGGACAGTAGACTTTAATACTGAGGTTCTTCCAAGGGCAACATCGCAGGGCTCACAGAGCTATTGCAACTATTAGTGTAATCTATTCCAGTTATTGGCCATCTATAAATTCTTCCACAGCTCCTATGGCCGGGAATATGTTTCCACCCATCACTGCAGCTCTTCACAGGATCTAACCACACTTTGCTCATGCTCGGGCCATGGAGGTCACCTCCAAAACACAAAATCCAGCAGAAGTTCCCACCCTTCGTTGCACGTCAGTGTACTGCCTGCAGGGAAAATGCACAGCACACAACAACAACAACAACAACAACAACAACAACAAAAATTAGCCATCTGATGCTTCCGGGAAAAAGATCCAGAAAGGGACAGACTAAGAAACTCCGAATTTCGTTTTATATTAAATAGATAATATCAACTAAGAAGAGTTTGGACAATTCCAGGAAAGATAAGTTCTTCTTAAACTGAACTAAGAAAAGGCCCAAACAAGGACAAATCACACTTTTAAAGGAAAAATGTGTAATAATTGCATATTATATGTAATATGTACTAGTAGTACATTTTATACATACATACACATATATGGATATATAGTATATATGTACGTATATGTGTGTATGTGTGTATACACATGTGTGTGTACACATGTGTGTGTTTCATTCTATCGAATGAAGGCCTTAAGTGCAACATTAAGCTTTGCAGAAGAATCAAGAAGTCTGCCTCCAGACTGCAGCATAGAAATTCTCCGTGGGTTTCCAGCCTCCAGATGCAGCTCCTACCTGAATCTCAAACCTGTCAGGCTTAGAACTTTTCCCTATGGATTTTAAAGTAGACAATCCCAGCATCTCCTAAGTCAATGCCCTAGAGTCAATCTCTTACCATGGATGCGTTCTGCTAACTCTTGTTCTCCAGAGAAGCCTCGCTGGACACAGTGGTACTATACTTGTACTTGAAAGTTATTGGTCTTATTATGAAAAGTGGATAATAACGAGAATAAGGAAAATTGATATATAATCAAATATTTATAAAAATCCATTGCCTTTTTCCTTTGTGAAAGTACTTCCATTTGCTATGTGTTAGACAGATTTAAATTATCGTTCTATGTTTACTTGATTAAGCACTTGCTCATCTAAAACTACTCCATGTTTCCAAAACCATTAGCTGAATATTTTATGATTATTTTTTTATTTAAAATGAATCAGGTCCATGTTAGTTAATCCCATTTCTTGTCAAGGAAATTACTTTGAGTGTCCTTTTATTGAATTACTAAAACTATTTTACTCCAAATGACTATTATTTTCTTACTCTGAATAATACCCTAAATTACTCAGTAGAACTTACATTTGATGAAATGATTTTAAGGTGTTTTGCTAAAAGTACAAGACGACAAGAAGAATCAAACAGCTATTGTCACACGAGAGGCATCATTAGTGAACAATGTATTTTAATAAATTGAGAAAATATGAAAATCAGTATAAGTATAAATAAATACTGAGATAGTGGGTTATATGTTGTACAAATTAAGTCGCAAATAATTCAAAACACTGTTCCCAGGTGATGAGATGTAAACATCTATGATTAGAAAGTTTAAAATGCTTCATATATGCAACCACAGACATTAAATTTTATAAATTTCTCATAGGTTCAGAAATATTTTCCATTTCCTAAAATAATTTCAGTCTTACGTAGAATCAAATCTATATTGAATGAAACTAATGTTTGAAAATCTCACAAATGTAATCTTGCACTCCAAGAATACTAAATATGTTTTCATAACTTCTCATCTGTGAAGGAATGGAGACAGACACCTTTTTTATTTTAAATTTTATTTTAAAGAGTAAAAGTAGACAAAACAAACATGGAAAAACAGGAATAAGCAAGAGTACCTATAGTACAGAATTTTAAAACAAGAACAAACATTTAACGGTGGTTATATTACATATTTTCATTGTCCAGTCTGTTTAAATTAATAGATATAGGTATATAAGATTGGTGAAATAGTTAGACATTAACACTTTCAATAAACCTTAATATTTTTAACTCTTCTGTTGTATGTTGTGATGCGGTGCTGAAACAACAAGAAGACCAGATGAAAGTAGCTCAGAGGTCTCACTGAGATCTGTCTCTCTCGAAGTGAGCCCAGAACTTCAGAAACATCTCCTTTTTATTTAGGTCATATAATAGAAGAATTACAAGGAGGAGAGGGGTGAGTCACCTGTATCTCAAGTAAAGGCAGAGATAACAATCAGGATAAGCTGCTACTGCCTTTTTAAATCCTAGTTTTCTGAGATCCCTAAGTAATAGATTATGAACCGTCCTAAGCTTTGTTGTTCTTTGTTTCTTTAAGATGCTAGTTTCTTATCTCTACACTCTCCTAAATGCATTTTGTATTTGGCACTCTTCTAAAAAAAAAATTATAGGGGTTGAGGATGCAGAAAACGCAAGGTCCTGAGTTCCTGGTACCCGCAAAAATTTATTTATTTATTCATTTATTTATTTATTTATTTATTTATTTATCTATCTATCTATTTATTTATTTATTTATTTATTTTCTTCTTTGGAGTCCTTACACTAGGGAGACTATATGATATTTGCATATGTACATCTGGTTTATCTCACTTGTAAGTTTATGTTCAACATACATCCACTTTTATATGAAGCCTTCTAGTTTATCATTCCTCGTAGCTGAGTAACATTCCATGTTATGAAAATACCACAGCTTTTCAATCATTCTTCAGATTGTGAGCATTTTGGTTGTTTCCAAGATTTGGCTATCAGAAATTGTGCTGCTATGAACATAGGTGCACAGATATCACTATGATAGGATGTTTTCAGTTCTTCTGGAAAAATTCCCAGTAGGTAGATAATTGGATTGAATGGGACTCCCAGTGCTAGCTTTTTGAGGAGTCTCCACACTGCTTTTCATAATGGTTGCACCAGTCTGCATTCCCACCAGCAGTGAAGTGTTCCTTTTTCCCCATAGCCTCTCCAACATTTGTTGTTGGTTGATTTCTTTATGGTAGCCATTCTTTCTGGAGTGAGATAGTATGTAAGTGTTGTTTTAATTTGCATTTCATGAATGGCTAGAGACGTGGAGCATTTCTTCACGTATTTATATGCTTCTTGAATTTCTCTTTCTCTGACAAGTGTGTGTTTATCTTAGATGCTCATTTTTTGATTGATTCTTTGAATTTTGGGACCATAACGGTTTTTAGTTCTTTATAAATTCTAGATAGAAGACTTTTGTCTGAATACTTATGAGTAAAAATCTTTTCAAAATTTGTGGGTTGTCATTTCCCTCTGTTGGTTTTTGACATGAAAAACTTCTGAGCCAGAGGAGGTCCCATTTGTTGATTCTTTCAAGTGCTAACCATGCTTTTTGATTTTTGTCCATGAACTCTTTGCCTACCCCAATATCTTTAAGATTTCCTACAAGTTTCTCCTCTCGGAGATATAGGGTTTCTCTTTTAATATTTATATCTTTAATCCATTTCAACTTTAGTTCAGTACATGGTGATAGACCTGAGTCAAGTTTTAGTTTTCGGCAAATAGAGAGGCAGTTTTTCCAGCACCATTTGTTAAAGAGGCTATCTTTTTTCTAGTAAACGTTTGGCCCCTGTGTCAAAAATAACGTGGCCAAGTGTGTTTGTATTTGCATCTGAATCTTCTAATCTATTCCACTGATCCTCAGATCTATTTATTTGCCAATACCATGCTGATTTTATCATGGTCATGAACGGTCTGTAGGTCAGGAACTGTCATGCCTCTTGCCTTACCTTTGCTGCCCAGGATTGTCTTTGCAATTCTAGGTCTTTTCTGGTTCCAGATACATTTTAGGAATGCTTTCTCCAGTCAGACACCTGTTTGTTTTCAAATGAACATATATAGAGAACATTCAAATGAACATATACATTAAAAAAAACCTAACAATCAGTATTGCATTTATTTTCCTACATTTTAGAATTTTGCAGGTACATTTATTAATGGAGTATATGTTCATAGGGGTCAAATCTGTGCAGAATATTGGGGAAAACGTTCAATCTGAACATGGGTAGTCTCCAGTGATTACACTGTTTGAAGCTGAATGAGAGGTGTACATGTAGATACTGAAGACTAACAATGAAAAAAAAATAGTAGCACAAAATGAAAGTTGGGAGGCTAGCCTGATGGTTCAGTGGACTAAATCACCTGTTTAGGCAGAGCACAGTGGCCAGGGTTCGATCTTAGTGCTCACTGAGATTCGATTGAGACTGGGTGTGGTGGCATACACCTGTAATCCTATTGTTTGGGAGGCTGAAAACAGGACAATTGATATGAGTCTGATGTATATAGTGAGGCCCTGTAGATCCTGTACTAAATACAGAAACAAAAAAATAAATGAACAGCTAAAATAAAATGCAATGAAAGTTGGTCTATGCATCTCACATTGGAAGGTGATGATCTGGGTATCTTGATGAGCTCGTGTTGACCTGTCCACGCAAAAACGTGACAGGCAAGGCATTTCCAAGAGAGTTCGATGAGGGTATGTCAATGTGGATTTAAGGCTGTGAAACAAGGATTCATGGTATGGCTAATGGAAGCCGCCCCTGGGTGTGAGAGGTACTCACCAACAGGCTTAGAGCCCCGGGTGGAATACAGAGGTACAGGGGAGGGCAGCCGTCCTGCTGTGGCTGCTGCTACCAAGGAGGCTTTCTCCCTGCAATGCTCCTCTGCCAGGCCACTCTGCCTTGGAGGCCGCTGAGTACAGGCCGAAACATGTGCACACTGGGAGCTGAAATAAATCTTTGCTTCTGTAACTCTTGGGTGTCTGGTATTTTGCACACATATGCAGATACACAGCAATATGCAGAAACACAGACACACACTTTTATGTAACAACAAAATTAATCAGCCATATTTGTGCCTTGGGGTTATTAATACTTTCCTTTATTAATTTTGTCCTGTTGCACATATGAAATTCTCTGAATCAAAGACACATTATCATTGTCTACTTTAAAAAGGGACCAAATGATCCCATGTATCCTGATTCTTACTCTAAGTCAATACAGTAAGACACTGGTCCAGCGTCCTCAATGCAGAAACTTCGATATCTGGGTCCTAAGCCAGGATTAGAGACAAAACTGAATTTTATCTGTGCATGAACGGAAGAGAGGCAGACACTCGCTTCCCCTCCCTGAAAGTAGAGTGGGCTTCGGAGCATTATGTCAATGTCCTATAAACAAATAAATCTCTCCAAGCACCAGATAAATCATGTGTCTCTAGGCAGAGAATCCTCCAATGTGCAGGTCATTCCTCCTTGAAGGGTGGAGCGCTGTCAATCTCTGTGGCCCGCCATTCTGTAAGGTTGTGGATGCATCTTAGTGTAGGCCCTTGGTCTAGATCCCAGGTTATAGCAAAACTAGTCCAGAAAATCTTGTGTACAAACACGAAGATATTTTCTCTGAGCTGACAACAGTGAAGCATGTAATTTTATACTGCAATGAAAACGTTTTATTGTATGTTTCAGTTACCAAATAAATTCTGCCTTACTGTCACTACAAGGAATTTGCAATATGCTTTTATACCTATAAATCAATTCTCAATATTTTGGGATTATTAGGGTGTTTATGGTTCCATATATCTACACTGTATGTTCTTTTGTGTCTTGAGGATAAAGAACTTCGGTTATTTCTATTTCTAGTTTTGTCTTTTTCCTTCATGTCATAGCTACAATTTTTTGTTAGACATATTATTGCTTAGATAAATTGCTGTATTTCCCAACTTTTTAATAAAAGTAGGAAAATTTCAAGCACATAGTGAACTGAATGTTATGTGGCTGCTCTTTTGTTTTCAACCCAGGTCAACATATACCGTTGTAATTCCTAGAGCTCCTTCAACAGTGTACAATATTATTAAGAAATCAATATGCTTGGCAATTTATAAGAAATTGCTTCCACTGCTTTCCTTATTTTGGTTCTGGTGTTCTATTTTCTTTATTTAACCTTTTTTCTTTTATGTATTTGGTACAGGGCCTTAGTACGCAGTGACCTTCCATTGTTCAGCCTCCCCAGCACCGGGATTACAGGTGTATTCACCGTGCTCAGTCTTTGTGGCCAGCTCAGCACACCCGGGGACAGGCACAGCATGGCATATGGTGCTGGGGATCGAACCCTGGTCCCTGTACTTGCCTAAGCAGGTGCTAAGTCCCCTGAACTATGTCACTGGCCCTCTGTTTGGTTTCTCAAGTTACCTTTTATTAATTTATATTTTATTTGTTCATGTTGAGCTATTAAAATTATTTTTTGATTCAGAAAATGAAGTCCTCAAAATTATTTTGTAGGTATAGGTTCAATTATTCTCATTTACCATTTCTAAAACTTTATATTTTTTCATTTATTCATTTTTGTTATATATATTTATCTCTTCCATTCTTTTTTTTTTTTTTAGAAGAAGCTATAAGTTTACTCATCATTCCTATTATGCTGGTACATTAGAACCAACTTCTACTTTGACATTTATTAAACACTAGCACTAGTCTTTTCTGTGTCCTTTTATTTTAGTTTTTGTCTTAATGGAAGACAGTATTTATTTAATTTCAACTTTTGATATTAATAAATTAAAATAAGCATTTTCCTCTGAATACCATTTCATTGACATTTTCGGGCTTATCAAAACCTGGCTTTTCAAAACACTTTTAAAAGTTAATTAGTGAAGCATAAATCATGTAAAAATCCATAAGCTTGATGGAGAAAAACCACAAATAGCGTGAAAATACTTCGTACTAACAACTGTGTTTGGACTGTCAGGCAGTGTCACTAAAGGAGGGGAGGAGAGGAAGGCGCACGTACCTTGCTGATGACGACCACGAGCCAAGACAGCAAAGGTAAGACTGTGGCCAGGGATGTGCTGGCCCACTCTGAGAGCCACCCAGCAGGTCACGATGGCCATGCGTGGGGACTTTTCCCCTCACGGTGACATCACAACAACTAATGTAAAAGAAAATCCATGCCCTGAAGCGGCCACTGAAAACTCCGCAGGTGCAAGATCGCCCTTGGGATTGCAGAGATTATGGGGTTGTCTTCCTGAGTCAAGATGGATAGCAAATAAAGACAAAGGGAAGCTGTCTGAGTGACTTAGCGAAACAGCTGCAATTCGATGGACCCAGTCGCATGCCTGAAGTGGTGGGAAATTTTGTCACTGGCGTGGAAGAAGGCCCAGAAGATCGAAGAAGAGTGGTGGAGACAGAAAGGAAGATTCGCCGTTCTAGACGGCGGGAAAATGTGTGCTGTGTCGTGTGAACGGGGGACGAGCACGTGGCAGCCCAGATCACGCAAGAGGTGCAGAGTCCAGAGGCGTGAGACACATCCACCCATTGGCTGAAATTGCCAGGAATTAACCACAAGCCTGGCAAGAGGCTGAGACAGCCAATGACACCTCGCAAAGTAAATGACACGGCTGCAGGTCATAGGAAACGACTGCTGCAGAAAAGATTCTGTGGTGGAGGAGAAAAGAGACCATTGAGAAATGTAGAGGAGGCGAAACTAGGGCAACAGAGCCGCCAGGCCTTCCTCAGCAGGCTAGGTGGTGTAGCATGAGACAGCGAGGAGACTGCCTGGGGGCGGGGGGGCTGTGGTTTCGGAGGGGATTTTCCTGTGCGTTCTTCAACTAAAAGAAGACGTTGAAGAACTCAAGATGGAGAACATATGACCACCCGTGGCCTCAATGTGTCCGTGAACCGAGGAGAGACCGGAGGGACTGCAGGACGTACGCACGGTGAACTGTGCTCAGCCGGATGACAGAAGGAAGTGCTACTGCATGCAGCAGGATGCAGAGAACCGGACGTTTTGGTGTTAGGCGCAGGAGTCGGGCGTGGAAGAAACTGCGTGATCTCGCTCCAATGCAGAGTCCCCAGCAGACAGATTTCGCCAATGCTAAGGTTAGGGGCCCAGAAGCTCCGCAGCACCGAAGAGAGCAGTGTCAGGGCAGGGCAGGGAAAGGTTAATCAACGGGATCTAAGTTACAGCCAGGAAAGAGCAGGATGTCCTGATGTGCTATTCTCAGCAGAGTGACTATAAATAAGTATTACGTGCTGCATATCTCAAAAAGCTAGATGAAAGAGTTTTGAATGCTTCCACCATACAGAAGTGATCAATGTCTGAAAGAACAGATAAAGTTCATCAAATTTCCCTACTGTACAGTGTCTTCATGCACCAGGATATACCACTATCTCGCTAATGGGAACAAACTTTATAACTTGATGTATCAGTTAAAAGCTAATATTTTAAAAATTTAAAACAGGACTTCAAGATCACATTCTCTTTTCCCTGAGCATTTGATTGAATGAAATGGTGAGATACAGTTGTGCGAGCCATCTGGTGTTGCGGGAGAAAAAAAAAAAAGAAAAAAAACCTTCAAAACTGTGATTGAAGGGATCATTAATAAATGAACAAAATGGAAATGGATTCATTACTATTAATTTATGTTTAATTCCACATGAAAAACTGCCAGATTTGAGATCTCATTAATATTATTGAAACTGCTTTGAAAAGAAAAGAAAATCAGTTTCTTAGGAAATATTAAAAGACAGGGCTCACTCAATAAAGAAGCAGGCTAGATTAATGAGTTCAATTTACTCAACAAATTCATTCAACCACTCCACATAATGAATGAGTCCTGCATTATATAAAGGTGGAGTTAGGTCTCCCCGCACTTCAGACGTTTACACTCATGACTGTCATTTCTTTCCACCATCTGTCCTTTAGAAAACGTGCACACCTGTACAGTCTTTGTAAATCAGACTTACTTGGAGGGTTGGCCTTTCAGTCTTTAAAACTTGCACATAATTTTAAAACATGGAATACCTTAAATCTTCACAGATGATCATTACCTGCTAGTCGAGCAGACACTAAATATAAAAACATAGTCGTCATTTTAGTACAAAAACTTTCAATGAAAAGGAAAATGTTTTAAGATAAACATCGTTTTCTCCCACATTTGCACAAAGCCTACTATGTTGATATGTACAGTAACAAACCAGAACCAAAATACAGACTAATATTCAAAAACTACCATGATATTTGCTAATGTCAAGTTAGTGAAGATTATACCCAAACTTTCATACAATATTTATCTAAAATAAGCACAAAGTTGACTAATTTAATGGATTTATTGAAAGGACTGATATCTCCTGGTTACAGTACCAGTCAAAGGAAGAATCATATGAAAACAGATTTTGATGGCTAATCTGATTATTGAATACAAATTCCATTACTGACTAGATTAAGAAAATAGATTTTATTCAGAAAAAGATTGATCTTGTAAAGACTTCATGGAACAAACATTAAGAGCAAACCTCTTCATTCTCTTGGTTTCTGTTGCATGCAAAAGCTTTTAAATTAGAGACCCCAGTTGCTCCCATTTCGTGATAGCTCCGGTGCTGCTGAGGTTTTCTTCATGAAGTTTTTGCCTACACAAGCTCCTTCGAGAGTTCTGCCTCTTGGATGCGCCAGCAGTTCTGGCGTTTTCCCTTTAATATTTAGCACTTTACGCATGACAATTTTAGTTTAGTACACAGTGGAAGACGTGGGTATAGTTTTAATCTTGGGCATGTGGAAAGCCGGTTCATGCAGCACCACACCTAAAGAAGCTCTCTTTCTTCCAGTGCAGGTTTGTCACAGATACGACGGCCAAGTGCCTCTGTGGTTCTCTTGCTGAACCTCCTAGTCCGGTTCATTAATCCTCAGGTCTGCTTTATTGCCAGTACCACGCTATGTTTTGTCTTTTATTTGTTTTTGGTTTTGCTTTGCTTTGGGGCTGTCATGGTTACTTTTTACTCCTTGCTGGGACAAAATACCGGACATCCAAAAGAAAAGAAAGCAAGGCTTACTTAGCTCGAAGTTAGAGGAGGTTTCAGCCCGTACGCAGCGGGCTCCAAGGCAGCAGGGAACCTAGCGGAGGGCAGCAGCTCCGGGTGGCAGGAAAGAGCGAAGGGCAAAACGCGAAGCAGTAGCTGTGGCATCCAGCAAGCGTGGCCTCCTTGCACGCTGACTTGGAAGACAGGAGCCCCTCCAAGGGAGCGGGCGAGGACTCCTTCCTCAACTCCCTTTGGTGACCCTCGTGCGCTGAGTCACTCCAGGGCGGGGCCGCCCCGCCGCCCAGCTTCTCCAGCTCAGCTTCCGATTTCTCAAGTCCATGCGATGTATCCACGCCCACAGGGGTACTTTGTTAATTATAATTTCATTCTATCTCTTGCCTTGTCCTGTCCGCTGCCTGGCCTTTGTGGCTGAGAACTGCCCTTGCTATTCCGGGTCTCTTTTGGTTCCAAATAAAACTCAGGACAGTTTTCTCTGATTCTGTGGGACATGCACATTCTGTTTCCCTGATGTGGGTATCTGCCATGGCCAGCGTCCCTTGTGGAACTGCTTTCACGGGAGCATGGGAACGTTGCTGTCAGCTGTTCCTCCGAGGACTACTTCCTGAAATATGTAAGCACTGAAATATAACAGACTGTTTCCCAAGCTAAAGGCCAAATCCCAAAGTAGGCAGCTCTGGGAGACAGAGTCATGAGCCATGTGTTTCATGCTAGCCCAGCGCGATCAGCTCCCACAGGCCAGGAGACTTTGCTGTGCTCAGGGTCTCAGACCTCAGACTTCTCGAAGCAAGAGCGTGAAGACCTGGCCCTCTACGCTGTCCTGAAGTAATTATGAAAGGGCGCTGCAGCTCGGGGGCGCCCCTGCCCCTGCACCGAGAACGGCTTTATTTGTCTATTGTCACCAGTCACGGCTTATTCGAGTTCTTCCCACAAATGGCCACCTCAGAGTCACCTTCATACATATGTCGCCGGCTTAACTCTGCCCCGGAGTATGCATTTCAGTGACGCAACCTGCATAGAAACCACTCCAAACCCCTTCCTCCAGCGCATACTTCGGCTGTCTTAGACCAAGGATAACAAGGGGGAATAATGATCAAAACAATATTTTATGAGAAGAAAACAAAAATAATAAATAACCACATTTCAGCAGGTAAACATTTTGTATGAAACAGGTATAAATCAGAGGAAAATGTAACCATAAAATTTCTCAAATAATAATTTGCATACCTTAAATACATGAAATTCTTTGTGTTAGACTAGGTGTTAAAATGAAAATGGGAAGAAAAACAAGATACCAAGAAAGGAATGGATGTTAAGTAACACAAATACTCTTAGAAATAGCAATAAAACGCAAAGATCAATGAAGAAAGCCATACAATCTCAAGAAATAATAAGAACAAATTGGAAGGAGAATATTTAGGGGAAGATACTAAATTGAGAAGTAAAATGGGTTATTAATTGATACTAAGATACAAATAGAAACTATATCATAGTCTTAGATTTCATGAAAAAAAATGTTATAAACCAAACTATGTACTTAAATCTATGTAAATACCAGAAATCAATGAGGATTTGAAGCTCCATCTAGAAAATATCTATAGTTTTTGAAGATATTAATCTACAAGGTCTATCTTGCTGCTTGGGGCTAGAATGTATATAACACAGTAAAACAACAAGCAAAAAGCCAAAGATCTCTAGAATAAAAAATATATGTATTAAACTAAATCATAAAGTAGATTAAAGGAGGGACAAAGGAAAACTACCTCTGCATCTATCCTTCCGAAAAATGAAATGCAAGACAAGAATGAAGTAAAGGCACCTCACGAAGAAAGTAAAAAAGAAAGTGTAAAAGTGGAAGTGTGAACGTTATACTCAACAAAGCTCTGTCCAGCATAAGGATCCCGGGTGAAGTTCTGACCCAGATTCTGTTTTTCAAACAGAACGAACTTCATAGTCTCTTATCCTTGTGTAGTTTAGAACTTTGGCTGGAAAATTATTACTGAAGTTTTGAAGAGGCAGCGATGGCTAAAGGCAACTAATAATAAGCAATTCAAATATTGAACAATAGGTGTAACATTAAAACCAAGAGCTAGGGCTGGTGAGATGGCTCGGGAGACTGAGGTGCCTGCTTAGACAAGAGCAGGGACTGGGGTTCAATCTCTAGCACCACAGGCTGTGCCGGCCCCACCCACTGGGTGTGCTGAGGCTGCCTCCGATAGCAGGCATGTTGGGGGCACACCTGTAATCCCAGAGATGCAGAGGCTGAAACAGGGGGATCACTAGGAGTATAAGCTGCATAGGGAGGCCCTGTCACAAATATATTAAGCAACAACAACAACAACAAAAAAAAAACCCCTAAGAGCTAAGGGAAGAATAGCAAACACTGTATGCTCCCACCAAAAGATAACAAAGGGTGCAAAAGGAAGCTAGGTAAAGAATGGCAGGGAAGTGGCATACTGTGTCAGCCCTGTTCCCTTGTTGCTCTGAAGCAGTAACTGAGAGCGGGCGTGGTGGCCCTCACCTGTAGTCCCAGGACTTGGGAGGCTGAAAGCAAGAGGATTGCTGCAAGTCCAACCTGTATAGTGATACCCTTTTGATACTGTATTAAATACATTTTAAAAATAAAGAGCAATGGCAGAGACTAATTACCTATAGAACTGCTACCAGAATATCTGGTAAGACTGAAAAAAAAATATACACTGTAAGACCAATAAATTTGGGGCCCAATGCATTGTGTAGGGTCTGAATAGAAAGATAACTACTTAGCTAAAATACAGGAAACTGATCAGAATGCACCGAAAAGAGAGCTGAGGCCTGCTGAGGCATGAGGTCCACATAACGCAGGGTGCATGTGTACATATACACACAGAACAAAGTAAGGTATGTCTTTCCAGCCCAACCATCTCACTGTACACCATCAGTTAGATATATTCTGCCAACTCCAAAACAGCGTCGACTTAGACCACGGTTGTAACATTGCTTTAGTAACTCTAGACCTTTTTGGCATATATTTTATAAGTTATATAATATTGAAAACATGAGGAGCTATCAGTATTTGGAGAATCAAAGTGATTATTGTGGGAAAAGCAATGATACCAATGAGGAATGCACGAAGAGAGCGATCACGCTGTTGCCGAATTGACTGAAAATATTACCGTGTACTCCATCATTTTTAGACACTGTTGGCCTAGATCGTTTCGCTGAAATGGTGTAGAAGCTCCAATAGCTCAGGGGCAAAGAGCTCAGTTACTTCTTAGAAAGTGCGCTGAAACCCAGTGCCCCGCTGAAAGTAGGAAGGGTCCCATGGAAGAAATCACAGAATCCAGATGGAGGGTAAAGAAAAGGTACACTGTGCTTGAAATACATTTCATTAGAAGATAGATAGATAGATAGATAGATAGATAGATAGATAGATAGATAGATAGATAGATAGATACATAGATAGATACATAGATAGATAGATAGATACATAGATAGATACATAGATAGATACATAGATAGATAGATAGATGTATGTATGTATGTATGTATGTATGTATGTATGTATGTATGTATGCATGCACCCAAAATAGTGCAGACATTTCTCAGGGGCACGCAACTGTCTTTCTTTAATACATACGGAACCTGAACGTTTTTCATCTCTTTCCTTTGACATATGTCTGCCTTTGAGAAGCATCTATTCATTTGATTTGCCTGTTTTGTGACTAGCTCCTTAATTAAAATATTTTAAAATCTGTTTTCTTAGTTCCTTGTGTATTCTAGATATTAGCTCTCTGTTGGAACAGCTGGCCAAAAACATTCCTCATTCCACTGGCTGTCTCTTTACTTTTTGTTTTTTCGTTCGTCCTGCTGAAGTTTGTTGATTCTTGATGTGATTTCCTGGGCTTTACATATGGATTCAAGTGTTTCTCCTATGCTATGTTGCAGCAGGCCAGGGCTTCTATTGTTATGTCTAGTTTTTTCATTGATTTTGGTTGGAGTTTAGTTAGAAATGGTATTATCGAGAACCCAAAAACAAGAACGCTGGCAAGAATGAGGGCAGAAGGAACGCTTCTACATTGGTGGTGGTGATTAAAACTAGCACAATCAATATAAAAACCAATATGGAGAATCCTCCAATAACTAAAACTGGAAATTCATTTCACTCAGACATACCTCTCCCAAGTACTAACCTGAAAAAGTTGCTCTAGTAAAACTATAGCAATACATACATTCCATATGTAGACTGGTGCAGTTAACACTAGCTAAGCTGTGGGGGCAACCTCCATACTGATCAATAGGTCAGCGTTTCTCAACCTGTGGGTCTCGACCCTGGCGGGGATCGAATGAATACACAATGCATATCAGGCATTCCGAATCATAACTGTAGCAAAATTACAGTTTTGAAGTAGCCACCAAAATTAGTGGGGTCACCACAACATGAGGAACTGTACTGTGGGGTCACTGCATTAGAAAGGTTGAGAACCACTGCAATAGATGAATGGATAAAGAAAATGTGCACCATGGAATTTTCTCAGCCACAAAGAAAAATGGATTCACGTCAGAGGTAGGATCATAGATGACTGTTGAGAACACAACGTTATATGAAGTGTATCAGACATAAAACACTAGATAGTACATGATTTGTTTTGTATGAGAAACCCAATTATCTACACGTTAAAGAGAAGAATAAAGAAAGTGTGTATTTCTTGATCGTCATTGAAAGTCCCGTGTATAGTCTGGATCAGGAGAGTCAGTAGTGGTAGAGGATGAGCACAACCAGCACTGTTTCTGCCCCCTTTCCACAACCTGTGAAAATGCCAGCTGGTCCAACAAAAGAAGCTCTATAGAGCTGAATATTTACAGAGACGTTGCGCACTTACTTTATCTTGGACCATGCCTATGTAATTGTGAGCTCTTACGAGAGACCAGAAGGAAGATCAGTATTAGAAACAGATGGAAATACACTTTGGCAGGAGATCACAGTAATGAGAATGTTTAAATGAAACCAGAAAAATCATTACAGTACGAGATATGTTTCCGTTCATTCTCCTCATTATAGTTCCCCTTTGTTTCTCATGCAGTCGTCATCCCGCCGCTCTTGATGCTTTTCTGAGCAGTTCTGCGCATCTGCTCTCATGAGGGTCTACAGCTGCTCTGTCCTGGCTGCTGTTTACCTGTCATGGTAATTCTGACCTTGGGGAGGCTCTAAAAGGTGGACAGTGCCAGACCTACAGTGCCTGTGGGAGACTAGGACACTCCTCACACATCGGTCGCCCTTTGGCTCACAGCTGGCCCCGGCATTCTCTGTACTTTTTCTTTATCACACCTAGCAAAGACACTCAAAGAAAGGAGTTCCAAAACTGACTCCGAAAGTGGTGAGATTGACGGATCTAAGTGTGCTTGCTACAGTGGCGTCTTTTCTTCTAGTTTTTCAGATTTCAAATTTGTAAAACATTTTAAAAATGTAAACCTTCACTGTATATTTCAATAAAATGCCATATGTTGTTTTATTTTGGTTTTTGTTTTTTATTTTAAAGAGAAGAAAAATAGACAATAAAAACAATGGTATAAAACTTCAAAACAAGGTTATAGGCAAGCAATCACGTTTAATACACCCTGTATTGTCTTCTTCAATGTAGTTGCTCATGATTCAAGGTATACATATGAAAATGTGAACAAACAAACAGGCAGTTGCTACCTACACTGTTGCCTTTCAAGATAGGTTGCTCTTTAGGCTTACTATCTGAAATATGTCAGTTAGTTTATTCTTGCCCAGTAGGAAGTATTATGGAAATAATATATATTTGCAGGCATATTACTGTCACCTACTAAGAGTTTTATTTCCTCATTCCCTCTCTGCATGCCTTTTTATTTAGTCTAAAATGTCTAAAAATACAATAGGCTACAGGCATTCCTCATTTTAGCACTTAGTCATGGTCCTGGGACTGCACTGTTGACCAAATGGTTCTCTAAGAGGGGACTTGCACACAGTACTGAAATCACAATATTCAGAGAAAAGAAATTGCAAAAGGAAGCCCAGCCATCCTTTTCTTGCATAGCTATGGCATGTGTTGCTGGGATGTAAAACGGGAAGCTACATTCCTGCTGTAGGCAGTGTAATCGGCCGAAACAACAACACTGTATAAACAAGGCACAGTGTGCAGAAAAGACACTGAGGTTCTATACACAAAGTACACACAACCACACAAAACAAAGAAGGATGGGTCATGTATCAGAACAGTGTGCTTTGGTCAGAAGTCTGAACAGTCACTAAACAGATATGTGAGACATATCTGTGATAAAGGAGACACGTCGGTGATAATAGTTTTCCTTGCTAAAGCATTTTTCCCAGTTTAGGTTCTTGACTTTCCACTCAAAGTTTGGAAACAGCTTGCCAAGTCTCCAGAAATGGAAATTGGAATAGTAATGGCATTATAATAATTTGGGGAAAATCAACACCTTCAATCACTACTAATAATTTACTGAAAATAATCTATCTACTAACTTAGTTGGGGATCCTTTAATTTCCCTTAGCAATACTTTGTAATTTTCAGTGACTGAGCCTCGCATATGATTAAGTTTAGTTTTGCAAGGGTATTGTTTCTAAACTTAATTGCTGCTGAGGGATAAACCTGACTTTCTTCCTTTGAAGATGTTAATGTGTATTTTCACAAACTTATTTCTCCACTTCAATGTCTGCTTTTTTAAAAAAAAATAAATTTAGTTCTGATGACTTGCATTGCGAAGACTTTGTCCATTTGTGGTTTTATTGGTCTATTTATTTATGTGCTTTCTTGAGACAGAGGCTCACTATGCAGCTCAGGCTGGCCTCGGGCTTATTTTTGCAGCCCAACCTGGTCTCTAATTTGGAAGATTCTTCTTGGCTAAGCCTTCGAAATGCTGGGATGATAGGTGTGTCACCATGTCCAGCCAAATCTGTTCATTTAATCTAAGTTTTCCAATTTACTCATCTAATATTTTAATATTATTGTACTAAAATTTTACTGTCTGTAGAGCAATAAAAAGCTTCTAAAATTCAGAACATTTGGTATTACGATTTGCATATTTTCTCTTTATTTTTATGTAGAATATTAGTTACAATATTGTCAATCTTGCTGATACTTCACACAATGATATCTTGTGTGTATTTCCCAATTATTTGCTTGCTTTCACTACATTTCAGCTTTTAACTTTATTATGTGTCTTGTTCTATGTTTCCTTATTTTTGCCATTTGTGTTCTCCTATAGTGAAAACATGAGTGAATGCACCTATCGTGCTATGAAAATGCAAGGACATATATGTACACCACTATTTTAGTGAAGGATCAAATTTTGTTTCATTTATTCATCATGTTTTCCAACTGTACCTCTCATAATTCTAAAGTGTGATTTTTATTTCTAGATATGTAATATTCATTTAGATATATTACTATTTGATTTCTCACTTAATCCCTCTGTGTTTAGAAAATGTACTCTGAACTCTTTGTTTTGTAATCTTGGAGCATGTTTTATAACTCAGCATATGTAACATCTTGAGCCCATAAAAGAAAAAACTGTGAATTTTTAGTTGTTTGTGTAGCTGCCTAATAATGCTAATTAGGTCAAGCTGGTTGTAGTCATTCTCGTGTTCTGTGGTTTGATGGATTTTCGGTATTACTCTTCCGTTACTAAGGACATAACACAACCTTCAATATGCCGGCAAAGTGCCTTTCGCTTCTCCTCCATAATTTTGCAGAAGCAGTCTCATCTCCATGAGCACAGTCATCTCTGATACATGGGGTGGGGGTGGGGGGCGCTGTAAGCTTTGCAGGATTTGTCAGGATCTTAATCTGTATCCGACATTCCCTTTCTTGTCTACTGCTGTGATCTGAACGAGCAAGTCTCTTGCAAAGTTCATCTTGAAACTCTATCCCCACTTGCACAGGATTACAGGTGACTTTGGGAGGTGATTAACTCGTAAACCTTTGCCCTCAAGAATGAAGTCAGCATTGGAAAACCAACCTAGCATTGCGAGAAACACCCCCTGTGAGATGCAGAGATGGCCAACATTTTGACAGCTGTTGTCATGCCGGGTGGCACTGAGATCTTTAACACTCCACCTACAAAGCTGTGAACAAGTGAAGTTCTGTTTTTTCTTTTAATTGCCTACTTGTGTTTTGTTAGAGCTCCATAAACAGATCAAGCGAATAGAAACAGTTTGGGTAATTATGTAATTTATCTGCTATCCTTTTCACCACTCAAATGGTCTTTGCTTATCACTCGCGTGCTATGCCCTTCACCGTTTGATCATCTTCAGAATATCGGTGTTTACATATTGAAGGTGGATCTCCCACTGATCATTTATTCAGTATAGTACTTGTCTGAAGTACTATTATAAGCTGTATATGTCACAGTATTATTTTACTTTCATTTTCTTTGGGATATATATATATATATATATATATATATATATATATATATATATATATTTTTTTTTTTTTTCCACACTGTCTCACTAATCAGCCCAGACTCGTAGTAATCCTGCTGGTTTCTTCCTCCCTAGTGCTAGAATTACAAGAGTGCCCCACTATGCCTGGACCCCATGGCTGGCTCAGTGTGCCTGAGAGCAGGGCCTGAGTGGCATGTGCTGCCAGGGATCAAACGCTAGCCCCTAGGCTTACCTAAGCAAGCACTTAGTCTGTTGAGCTATAGCATCGGCCCTTATTATATTTTTTTTTTCTCTTTGGCCTACAAGTAGATTTATAGCTAACTTTATGTTGTCTTAATTAGCATTTAGCTAAAAATTCTCCAAGCTTTCTTTGCAGGAATTGCTCTGAGGACAGAACAAAGTTGTAACACATTCTTAAACTATTAAAGGCAAGCTGACAGATCTTTTACACTCTGTGTCAGTACTACAGCTGTTGTCACTGCGTTCCCAACATGACAGCATTCCCCGAGGTGAGCAACCAGCAGCTTGGTGGCAAGTTTTATTTTCTCGGACTGCTTTCTTCGAGGAAGGCCAGGGTTTTATTTTTGGTGGAGTAAAGACATGCTGCTAGCCTGAATTTTCCTTCCCTGTGTGTAATACTGTTATCAAAACTATTATCCATGTATACCCAGAATGCTTCACCCACTGTCACGTTGCATTTCTTATAAAAAAGGAACATACTTCATAGCCAAAGGGTTGTGGCCCTGAGTCTCACCATGTGCCCACTATCTAGAAGTAGCTGGATTGATTCAAAGCTTGACAGCAGCGATACCTAGGTGGCATGGCCTAGCAGAACTGGGGCAGGGTTGTCCAGAAGAATGTTCTGTGTATGCTTTGAATGAGCATCATGCCTATGGCATTGTGTCACCCACAGCCAGGATTCACGAGTCCAGGAAGTAGGTATGCAGGCGGAACTTCTACTTCCTGTCTCTCTGCCACGCTGCCCTCTGCAGACCTAGAGGTCTTAGTCCCAGAAGCGTGGCAAGTGAGCTCCTCCCAGGAGACGCAAGCATAATTCCACTGAGCTGGAAGTTAAGATTCCCCTTGGTCATTGTAGATTCCTCATGCCTGTAAGTCCAAAGGCTAAAAGGCAAGTCACAGCGCTGGTGGGGATGTTATTTCTATGGCTCCACAGTGGAGGCAAGGAAGAAAATGTTGAGAACACATGAGATTCATTACAGTGTCTTGGTTTATTACCACGAGCTGTTATTAAGACCAATAGGCAACTATAACAGATTATAATATGGTCAAATAAATGGTTGGCAAGAAGCCCAGAACCTTCAGGAATAACAGCATGAATTACCCCACCAGATAAAGAACCAAGTTGCCACTGGCCAAGGAAATGCAGAATGGCTGCAAGAAAAAGTGGCTATAAGTGCAGACTATGGCCACATGGCCAGAAAAGAGGATTCTACTAGTCATAAAATCAATCTCCTATTTTGTTATTATGAGAGGGGGGTGGAAACGGAGACAGAGGGAGTGAGAGCAAGCGAGCAAGAGAGAGCATGAGAGAGAGGTGGGGGGACTTCCATTGCTGATGGCATAGCAACGATTGACCTAATTTTTTTCCATTTTTATTAGTTTTAATAAGAAATAACAATGAGACAGTTTCAAAATGCGTTAGTGGGACAACCACAGTAATTAATGCAATGCATATTGTTGTCTTCATCACAGCTGATCTTAGTACAAGGTTCAGATATGGTAACTGTTCTAAGCACTATTGGTACAAATATTTCTTCTCACTGAACTAACAGAAAGTAGTTGTAAATATAGTCCAATAGTAGTTCATAAGAGTAGTGAGTTATTGGCAAAGCTGGCAATGTTGGAAGCTGCTGACTTGAACCTTTTACAGCTCAGCATACTAATCTGGCTTTACATTTTATGCCTCATGGTTAAACTTATCTGCTGAATGGTTAAAACCAAGATAAAGCAAGACCTATATAACAAAACATATGACTTTTGTTCTGACAAGGTTAGCCAGATCCCCTCAGGAATTGCCCTAAAACCATGTACAGTGCTTTGTAGAGCTGTTGTCAGCGTCAGCCATCTGGATGAGTCATGGCCATTGCTTGACCAGTTTGTTGTCTGTGAAAGCCTGAGAGAATGTTTCCTCTCTAGAGGACTCTACTTAGGCACAACACACATCACCAAACCTGTACTGTAACATCCTATAACTGAGTGGTGCCCCAAATTTTCTATCCAAGGACTGGCATAACATTGATACTTAAAAATTAACGAGTGTATATTATGTTTAAATTTGGAGGGCATGGAGGAGGATCACCCAAATAAAAATAATGCAACATCGTTTTTTCTTGTTCTTCTCCAACCCTGCGTCGCATGCTGCCAGCAACCAATCTCAGGGGGGCTTCCCACACCCAGCACCACGCTGGTTCAGTTTAGCTGGTGTTACAAGTTGACCGCCGTTGCCCATCCACCATACTCCACCCCTCTCCCTGCTACACCGGGTCAGCTTGATAACCATCTTCCTAAGTGGTATTCTCCTGTGGCAGGTTTGTGAAAGTTAATATGCCTCAGTGTATCCAAATTTACATTCATTAAACAATTACATGTGTACATTTGTTATTGTTCTCATGTCTGCACCAGCAACAAAATATTGAAGGGGTGACCAAAATTCAAGGTTAAGCCGGGCATGGGGGTGGACGCCTGTAATCGCAGCACTTGAGATGCTGAGGCAGGAGGATAGGCATGAGTTCAAGACAAGCCTGGGCTACAAAACTGAGGTCGAGGCCAACCTGACCTGTATAGTGAGATCCCGTGTCAAAAAGTAAAAAAAAAAAAAAAAAAGTTAAAACACAATAATTAACCTGATTACAAACACATATCTAAAGACATTAAAAACATACTAGAGCTATTACAATCTCAGTCCTTGCTTTCCATGAGCTGTCACTGACGCATGGCAAGACTAACAAGCAGGGATCTGCACTCAAAGGCACTCTTACCTTCCAGTCAGAGACTTCCATCTGCTCATCTGTTGCCCCGCTCTTAAAACCATGCTGTCCTCAATTTTGGCCTTGTACCCACAGCTGCACCACAGCCTCCCCTCTGGCCAAGTGCCTCCTCTCTCTTGACTGGTTCTTCATTCTTCACTTCAGACATAGGTCCAGCCAGAAGCTCTCAACAGTAACCATATCACCTTCCCAGTGGTGGACTGCGCTGAAATTTGTCTTTTATTTTCAACCAGGCACCATCTCTAAACACAAGCAAGATGCAACTTCCAGCCAGCACACAAGAGCAGCCAAGCCAGTCCTCCTCAGTAGAGACCCCTGAGCTTCCTCTTAATCAGACGCCTTTCCCTCAGTACTTTGATTTTCCAAGCTCCAAGCAGCTTAGGGCATCCAGGAGCTCCATCTTTGGCCAGTCTCTCAAAACTTTTCCAAATCCATTCCCAAGGCTTTTAAGCCACCTGGCCCGACAGCATCACAGCCAGCGCCCTGCGGTCCTGGTGCCAATTTTATTCTGGTTTACCTTTCTCTTGTTGCTGATACAAAATACCCAACACCCAGAATCAAGAAAAAAAAGATTTATATACTTCACGGTTTATGGGGGGGCTTCAGTCCATCCTCAGCTGGCTGTAAGACAGGGTGGCACATGGCAGAGGGACGCTGTTCATGGTGTCAGCAAGAGCAAAAGGGAGGAGCAGCAGAGAGCAGGCCTCTACCCCGCCCTTGGATTGTATACAGGCCTCCCACCCCCGGGCAGGTGTAGCATTCGCACCAAAATCCCAGCATTGGGCCAGCCACAAACTAGAAGTCCAAGTATGGCTGCATGAGGCTTTCACACAAACCATAACAGTAGCCTGTAATGGCACACAAATATAGTAAGACGCTTGGGAAATTTGAGGCCATTATTCATTTTTTTCTGTGCCTTGTAGATTTCAGCTGAATGTGTGGTAGAGTGTTCACTAGAATGGAACACATGCCTGCACCTCTGCGCCTTTTGTTCTCAAACACTATTCTTAGTTCTGTTTATTACTTGTGGTTTATATTAAGTTCACTTAATTTTTTTCCCTCTTTTACCAACTCTCAACTGTTCAATGTATCCAGTCAAATTTATTTGTTTCTATATTTTCATGGGGTATTTTGTGATAATTTTACATTTTCCACATCCAACGTTCATATCAGAACATTTCCACCTCTTCAAATTAAAAATATATATATATATTTAACATAACATACCCTTCTCCTTCTCTTGATCTTGTTCGAAATTTCAAAGCTCTGGTCTTCCACGTGCCCATAAAATAGATCGCGAGTGCGCTGTCCAGGGTGCTGAAAAAGCAAGCGCTGTCACTTTTGGCTCCGTGCTGCAGAGTTCATTTTCCCAAGCCCCTAATCCACACTTCCAAGCCTCTGTTGATCACTATTCTCCATTTGGGAGGCATTTTTATGCTCCTGCACAAGAAAGCACGCGCACTGTTTTCCTTGATTGATCTGATGTATTTCACTTAACATGAGACACTTTTGTTCCAGGAAGTTTTTCTACAAATGACACTTCTTAGTCACTGTTCTCTTATTGCTGGGACAAAATACCAGACACCCAAAATGAAGAAAGGAAATGTTTCGTTAGCTCACAGTTATGGGAGGTTTCAGTCCATACTCGGCCAGCTCCAAGGCAGATTTGTGGCACAGGGCAGAGGGCAGCAGTTCATGGAGGCAGAAAATAGCAAAGAGCAAAGGGAGGAGCAGCAACGAAGGTGGCTACAGGGAGCAGGCGCGTCTCTCCCGTGTTGCCTTCAGGCCTGTCTGCCCCAGATGGGCTTAGCACCGGCACCCATAAACCCAGCCTTGGATCAAGAATCAATCGCAGACTGTAGAACTGCGCCTCCATGACTGTCTGAGGGTTTGGAAGAACAAAGACACACCAACCATAACAGATTCGTTGCCAGTCTTCTAAGGAAAATAATATTCCGCTGAGTTTTAATCTACTCATCCACTCATGGACGTCTTGGCTTACTCCATATCTTGGTTATGGTAAATAACGTAGCAATGGACATCAGCACACACTTACTCTTCCCAGTATACTGAGCTATACCTAGAAACAGGATAGCTGGATTATATTGCCGATTTTTTAAAAACCGAAGGTGTGATCGATCATGTTTCCACTTTTCTGATTAGACTTTCTAATTCAAAAGATATGTACAGCAAAATGTTCTTTACAATTCTGAGATTGATGGTGGGACTTCAAATCTTTACTTCAATATTCCAAACCCTGAACCCTATTGACGTTGATTTCAGTTAACTAACTTCTCAAGTAGGAATACATTCTCATTTACTGATCCTCCTTATTTTAGGAAACTATTTTAATGAAGAGGATGAGTTCTACAGAAGATGGGTTATTGGATTCTGTTCTCTTATCATTTTCAAGGCATTTTACAGCTGTTTAAATTATAAGGTATTCATAGAACTAAAAATTCTTCATGGTCTGCTAAAAATGCAATTGCCTTCCCTCCATCTGTGGAGAGAAACCATTCTTTTCCTGTTTGAACATTCATTTCAGGATTCCTGAGATATTTTTTGAACCAGTCACAGTATCTGTCGGGTCTAATACATCAATAAAATAAAATCTCCGTCATGATCACTTTTATGTCTGTGAGAGTCACATTTTTATCTTTCTGGGAAATTATCTTTTGGAAGCATTTTAGATATTATGAGAATGGAGATTTGGACTCGCAGCAATTGTTATTACTTTCTACAAATAATACTACCTTTGGGGCTGACGATACAGCTTATTGGACTAAGCACCTTCTTAAGCAAGTACTGGGACCTGGGTTCAAGCTCTGGAGAGGCTGAAAGCTGGAGGATCACCACGAGTCTAAGCTGCAGAGACCCTGTACCAAATACATTTAAGAAAGAAAGAAGGAAAGAAGGAAAGAAAGAAAGAAAGAAAGAAAGAAAGAAAGAAAGAAAGAAAGAAAGAAAGAAAGACTAGGATCTGCCCCTACTTTCAACGTGGCTGAGCTACTCCGACTCCTAACCACACTGCAGAGCCCAGGAGCGCTGGTCCTCACTCTGCCCTGTGCTTCCCACAGCAGGAGAGCTTGCTGTCCCCGTGCTTGGGTGGGGGCAGCCCTGAAGAGCTCCCCCGGAAGCAGCCCTCTACCTCTGTCCAACCCCAGCCTCGTGGGGAGCTCTATGGTGCCCGAGTCTTACCATGGCCCTCAGGTATGACGTCAGGGTTCCTGGGCCTTAGCTACTAGGAGACCTGCCAATCTGAGTGCAGAAAAGCTTGAAGAGAAACACCCCAATTTCTTATCGAAATAAACTGCACACTTGAGCTGGTTTAATTCCAACAATATCTTCCTTTCCATATATATTTGGGACATTCATATTTCACGTGTGATGTGTCTACTCTCCTAGTACAGCTGCAGTCTAATATTTAATAAATCTAAGTTTTACAGTTTAAGAGGATTAAGATTATTTTGCCTACGTCTTTAAATTGGCAGCAGAGCAAAACA